>JANJGK010000041.1:28752321-29019821 GCA_039081455.1 Macrobrachium rosenbergii
TTTTATTCTAATTGAACCTTGACTCAACTGTACATTATGTAAATAACTTAACTTTGTAAATAAATTAATTTTAAGGTAATTTTTTCGTTTTGTTCTGCTCCTCCCTCCTTTGTTTGTCGCCTCTCGTCAGTCATTACAGCCCAATTGCTTGTTTATTTTGAAGAACCTGTTGATCTCGAAAAGCGAGATCATAATATATATATATATATTGTTACATGGGTCCTTTGCCTAATGAGTTTAATTATTATTTACTTTGATTTATATTGCCTTGCTTTACATAAGACCCACGTAATTCTGTCAATTAAGGCTAAACTTATCTCTAAAGGACAGATACTGTAGTGAATAGATCAGGTCGCCAGTTAACTCTCGTTAACAAAGAACAGAGGTTTATTCATAACCACAGGAATGAATTCATCCAACTTACTGGAACACTAGTTTCAGCAAAACAAGTAAATTAAATAAAGTGCATGGGTTATTTACAGGAGCTAACAGCAGCTCAGAATGGTGGTCCGACTTTGGACAAACTTCAGTGCTACACAGAATGAACACAACAGGTTAATATGCGTCTCAGACGCTGTATCAGGAATTTACTGCAAGATTGAATCAAGGCTTCTTGATACCAATGATGCAGATTCTTCTCCCAGAAGGAGGATGTTGTGCGGCCACAAGGCGTACATAATTCTGGAAAAGGACGTCTCCAGATAACAATCTTGTATTACAGAAACTCCCACTTGTCATTACTAATCACAAGGGGATGATGCTTAGTTCAAAAATAATACGTTTAACACCATGTAGGATAAGCTGTGAGACTTCACTAGATAACAATAATTGTACCTGATAGATAACTTCATAAATGGGATATATTTTACTAGGTCAGTGACTGTTTCACGAAGGAAAAATTGAAACACAAAAAATGAGAGTTGCAGTCAAAGGGGAAGAGAACTGGGAGTAATTGTCACAATCAAACTTACCTCTGGGGTAGATAATACAATGATAATATGTATTAGTTTCCTTGGTCCATTTGGAATAACAATTTTCTCCCTCGCGTTTGGAGAGGGACAGAGAGACAAAGGCAGGTTCGTGGACCAGCCGAGATGCGTCTTGCCTCGATGAGGTCTCAGCTCAGTCTCTAGATGCGGGTTGTCTCGGCTCACAGCTGTTTTCAAATTCCTCCTGCCCAGGCTTCTGACCTGAAGGACAAATACTCGCCAGTACAAAGGTCACAGAAAAGTAAGCTTAAGGTACAGTCTATCTAAGGTCTGTCCTAACAAAACCTAACCCTTCTTATATTCCTCTAAACTAAAATTCTTACTCCTTTGACGGTTGGGATCTGTTCAAAACAACTCCTGCCCGCTTGCTTCATCCTACATCATATGCCCTCTTACTTTAACAAAGATAAATTTCTTGTATTCGATTAAAGCAAGAGATGCCAAACAGGTATTACTTATAACTATAATATATATATATATATATATACATGTGTGTGTGTGTGTGGGTGTGTGTATATATATATATATATATAAACAATGTGATGGCAGCGGGAGCCACCACATCGCAAGAGAGGAACCTTCATCAAAACCCTGATTATCTTCGAAACGTGATCGAGTCCTTTCAGAGTCTTACTGGATCTGTCATTTGTTGTTTGTTATAATAAAGACTGACTGAATATCGAAGAATCTCGACTCCAGAGTCATAATTGAAACAAAGACATTGATGAGACTTTGATGACAATAAATGCAAGTCATTCATCCCGGAGAATCAATTTGTGTCCCTGAAGGGAATCCTACCCAACCACAGAGGGAGGGAAGAAGGGAGGGAGGGAGAGGCATGTGTGCTGAAACCCCGGAGTTCAAAGCTCGGAGACCCCCTGATAAGGATGGCCTTACCACCAGCACCACCGCCCTCAGCAACGGGACGCCTTACCTCTTCTCTTCAGTCATTTGGGCTCTCAACTGAAACACCTGAATGAAAGAGAATGAAAAGGAGTCATGAGTGTTGACAACATTCCTGATAAAACCTACCAGTCCCTACCAGACTGAGGTCTTGAGAATATCATCATTCTGTGCACAACAGGTATTAAAGGGAAGTATATAAATATCATCATTATCATGAATAAGAGAAAGAGACACATCACGTGAACCATATCCTTCTCTTTCCTTCTTGTTACATTAACGTGTTTTCATGGGAACCACTTGAACAATACAACTCTTAGCTCATGATAGCTCCTGCTGCTGTTACCTGCAGATGGGCCTTGTGATGTCATCTGGAGTCCTGCGACTCTATATGCATATAAGGTTCCTGTGATGGAAGCAAAGAGTGCCTCTGAATTTGTAGCAAGGGAGAGTGACTAGTTTACTGTGAAATCTAGGCTAACACAAGAGTGTTTTATGTCTCACTGGCTGATTGATACCTTAATGGACAGAGCGACTGGGATACTGAAGAGAGACTGAAGGAACTGGTGAAAGAATCTGAAAGTGTCTGCAAGAAGAGTAACTTCAGAATGAATGGATGATGGAAGAATGGATGATTTGTTGAGAAGCTTGGATGATGGTGGGAGGAGAAAGTGACAATAATGACAACTGCATTTCATTAAGCAATGAAGCAGCACAGCAGGAATTCTGTTGACAATATATTTTCTCTTCTGACTCATTGTCTCTCCTCCTTGTGGAGTCCTCCATCTGATGAGTCTCCAGATGAAGGAGTGAGTGATTCAGAATAACAAGAACAACTTCCATCTCTTCTTCTGTTAAGTTGCTTGAAAGAGGAAGAAGCCACATCGAAGGTCCTTGTCAGAGTCACGTTGCCTGGCTGAGGTGTGACGAGGGGCATCACGTCATATGATCTGGATTCCCCAGTGACAAGGAGATAAGGCCACTAATTAGGGACAAGGCCTTATGTCAGCTGCTGGTGGGCACACAGATATAAAGCTGGGCTCCCTCAACAGGCGATCAGTTCCCTTGCAAGTGATACATTGGTCATCGTCGGCTGCTTCCACTAGTGTCGTTTGTGAAAAGACCCCTGAGGATTGCATCACCCACCCTGAGGAATCCTCTTCCTCCCTTCCTTCCAGTGGATTCTCAGTCCCTTAGAGACAGAATCAGCACAGTCACAATGGTAAGAGATTCTGGATCATCTTTTCATCACCCACAAAGACTCTTCTCATCATCTGCTTCTTTGAAGGGGTCCATCTGGCCCGCTGGTGAGTCACAAAGTCTCATCAGCCCACACTCGAATGTTTTCAGCTACTACAGTCATTCCACACATTCCCTGGACTCCACTAAACTGCAATTTATGTACATGACATTCAGTTGAAGGGATCCATCCAAAATGAATCACGTACCAAAATGTAGCCTTGCAATAAACAATCGTAATCAAGTAGCTGATAAGGACACAAGTCTGATAAGAGGATGTGTCACTGGGTGAGCAAATGCCTTCACGATAAGTTCGCCTCTTACAAACACAGATATGCATGTCTGTATGCTTTTAGGTATCTATGTATCCATAGGCATAGGAAGAGGGGACGGGGGCAGAGGGGACACATGCCCCCCCCACATTTTTCAGAGAGGGTTGAAAAGGGTAGTTTGCCCCCCAATTTTTTACAACAGAAAAATATGATTATATATATATATATATATATATATATATATATATATATATATATATATATATATATATATATATATATATATGTAATTTTAATACCCTCTTAACTTCTCGAATTCTTCGCGCTTTTTTTTTTTTGGATATGCTTGTAACTACAAAGCCGTAACATCCAAAGGCAAGAAATTGAAGAGACTTGTGATTGCCGGTCGCGGGACACGAACCCGCGTCACCATAACCACAAGGAGTCACGTTGCCACCGGCAATCACAAGTCTCTTCAATTTCTTGCCTTTGGATGTTACGGCTTTGTAGTTACAAGCATATCCAAAAAAAAAAGTGCGAATTCGAGAAGTTAAGAGGACATTGTGGCTATTAGAATTACATATGTGTCTGGTAAAAGTGACCAGTAGATTCTACATACATATATATATATATATATATATATATATATATATATATATATATATATATATATATATATATATATATATATATATAATATATATATATATATATATATATATATATATTGTTAGAAATCAAAGTTGACAATAACATAATAATTCATGAAGACTTTGTTGGAGTAATCAATATTCCCAATGTAACCAGTGAAACCCTATGGACTGCCTTGAAAGGTGTACTAGTACGTCTTGCACTACCATTAGAATACTGCTGTGGACAAGGTATGACGGGGCTGCAAATATACAGGGAAGAATTAAAGGGCTTGCAACTAGGATAATAAAGGGAAACCCTTTAGTTCTGAAAGTGCACGGTTTGGCACATTCTCTCAACTTGTGCCTCCAAGATGTCACTTGAAAGTGTCTAGAAATCAGAGTTGCTTTTGATATGGCGGATGAAATCTTACAGGTCATAAAGCTTCCCCCCAAGAGAGAAGGTCTCTTCGAATCGAAGCAAGAAAGTGCTGACTCAGGTGTTTCTGGAAATCTCAAGCTTCTATGTCCAACCAGATGGACTGTCCGTGCTGAGTCACTTAATTCCATCCTTGAAAACTACCAAGTCCTTCTGGAAACTCTTTTAAGAAATCAGCACCACTACCAGTGATGAACACTCCCATCGAGCTGGTGGACAGATGGCTAAAATGGAGAAGTTTTCAACATTCTTTGGTCTGAAATTGGGACATTTGGTCTTTGCAGCCTCTGAGACACTATCGATAAATCTCCAAGATATAAAGATCTCATTTCATGATGCCCCCAAAGCTGTAGAGCTTGCCAGAAAGTACTATGCTGATCTTCAGAGTGATGAGAAGTTCAGCACTTTCTTCACAGATGTTCAAATGACAGCAAGATTCATAGGGGGTATAGAGGAACCAAAGTTACCAAGATGGAGACATGTACTTAGAACATTTCCCGTCAGATGTTGAGGAATATTATTGCACTCAGTACTATGAAGCACTAGACTTGATAAACAACGAACTCATTGATCGATTTCAGAGTGCCAGCTGCAACATTCTTCATGAAATGGAAACTATGATGATAACATCAACTAATGGAGGTCCAGCAGAAATACCAGTCACTGACCATGCACTCCAAAGACACTAACTTGAAGAAACTTTATCATGAACTGGCCATGCTGAAAAACCCTGTGCAAAGTTGGAGAAATTGGTGGTCCTAGTAAGGTGACTATTATATCTACAGTTATTGATGCATTTCAGTCACTGGAAAATAATCCTGTTGCTGCTGCTGCTATGGTCTCTGAACTTGATAAACTTATAAAGATTTACCTGACTGTTCCAGTAACCACAGCCACATCAGAAAGGGGTTTCTCACCTCTTCGTAGGATCAAAACTTATCTTCGCTCCACTGTGTCAAAATAGACTAAGTAACGTCTTACTCCTACATGCCCATAAAGGGTTAACAGATGACCTAAATGCAAAACAGGTTGTCATAGATTTTATCAAAATGAACAATACTAGACTTCAGTTCTTTGAACAGTTCACTTAGATTAATCCTTAGCTCTACATATATGAAAGTTATTTTGGTCAATGATGATCATTGCTGAAACAACTTAAGAGATATTGCATATATCATTGTATTAGGACAACCCATTAATAATTATACTTGCTGCGGCAGATATTGTCTTTTCTTCTTAATCATGCATTTACTTTCTATATCTTGATAACTTTATCTTGACCCTTACCCCGAAGCTCATTTCAGACCTGCTATCTATCTATCTATCTATCTTTATATCCATTTGTATATATAAATATGCAGCTTTGTAACTATTGTTATCATTATTATTCGTGATGTTGTTATTATTATTAAAATATCAATGTGAATAACTAGGTCTGAAATGAGCTTCAATAATAAGAATTTGACCTCCAAGCTTGTTTCATCTAATTGTGTGTAGAAGTATGTGAGAAAGTGTGTTTGTGTGTGTGTGTGTGTGTGTGAGAGTGTGTGTGTGTGTGTGCAGTGACGTTCGGGAGATAAGACAGACAGACAGACAGGTAAGGAGGGCAGCAATTACGATAAAGATTACGATTGAATGAAAGGAGTGGACACGACAATGGACGATTCCTGTGAGACCTCACAAGAAGAAGAGCTGATGAGGTCATTGGTGCTGCTTCCTGGCTGAAGGGAAATAGTACTCTCTCTCTCTCTCTCTCTCTCTCTCTCTCTCTCTCTCTCTCTCTCTCTATCAGTGACTCACTTGGGAGGAGCACAAGTGGCTCGGACGCCCCACGCAGACCTTATCAGGGAGAGAGAGAGAGAGAGAGAGAGAGAGAGAGAGAGAGAGAGAGAGAGAGAGAGAGGGAGGGTGTTGGAGATAAGGAGCCTCACTGGCAAGGTCTCCTTATCTGCCCTGTTATTTGTCTCTTCTTTCTTCAAGAAGGAAGAAGCGACAAATAACAGGATTTGTTCATGGCCGTCCACTGAGATAGGTGGAGAGACAGAGAAACAGACCTGTGAAACCCTCCTACGATCATATTCTCCTCCCTTGTAACAAATCACAGAGAGGTGTTGTTGCAATATCTGACGTTATCGCTTTTTACAACATTCCTCCTCGAGCTTTCTAAAAAAGAAAGATAAGGGAGAAGGCATTTGTTGTGCCCCCGAGAGTTTGGTACATGATATAAAGTTTGCTTTCACTTAATGTCCTCTTCTTGACAGTTTGAGGAAGAAAGGTCGATGTCATGGCTCACTAGATGACATCCAGTTCAGTCCCATAGAGAGAGAGAGAGAGAGAGAGAGAGAGAGAGAGAGAGAGAGAGAGAGAGAGAGAGAGAGAGGAGAATGTGATAAAAGAGGGGAGAAAGTGCAGGAGAACTTTGTCGAGAACAAGACGAAGCGACTCAACAAGGAGGTCAGTGCAGAGAGAAAGGTGAAAGAGCAAATGGAGTCATCATAACAGAGGCAAAAGGGCAAATGCTGTCTGAAGGGAAAGAAGTCCTGGGCTGAAGGAGTGATCATTTTGAAGCTCTGTTGATTGAAGGAGACAGAAGAGGGCCAGAGTTCAATGATACAGGAGTGTGAGGGGTTGAGGTCATTTGGAGAATGCTTGTGGAAGTGGCTGTTGAGGATGTAAGGAGGGAAATCAAGAGGCTGAAGAATGGGATTACAAATGAGGTGGTGTATAAGAATGGTGAAAGAGTGATTTAGTACTTGACCATGATGCATAAGGTATGTCTGGAAAAGGGAAAGGTCCAAGAAGAATGCTGCAGCACTGTGGTGTGATTCTTACCTCAAAAGTCTGTGTTGACACAAAGCTAAAGAGAGAGAGAGAGGGTCCACCTTCCCTTGGTGGAGAAAGACGACAAAAATTTTATGGAAAATAGAGAAATAAGTTTGGGATGTGTGATGTGGTGGACGGGTGGGTGTTTCGATGCTCTGTGGAAAGTGTGTCTCCTTCACTTCAAGGGAACACTGGCTGAAAAAGTACCTGTAGGAAAGAGAGAGTAGAGGAGGAAGAGATCTAGAAGACAGATAAGCACTTGTCACTCAGTAGAAGATTTTCCCTTGATTTTCATCCTGCCAGTGAAGAGAGCACAGAGGAAGGTATAAGTATCAGCATATAATAGCTATTATTTAAAAATGGGTAGATAAGGACAATATATTTATTTAATCCATGAGATGAAGAAGAAATAATAATACAGTTATGATTAAACACAAGTATTGAATTCATCTGACTAAGAAACCCTGTAAGCTGAGTATTGCAGACAAACCCAAGACCTTTCTCTCTGATACCAAAATCAGCACCAATTACTGAAGCCTAAAATATCATCCTGTATCAGCCGCAAAGTCTTGGCACAACTGTGCATGTCCCATGGTGAAATCGTGTCTCCTAGATCCTTCTTCTCAAAGTCTGTTATGCAATTCCATTCGTTCCTGCATCTGTCACATCACAACACCAGCGTCATGACGTTTCTGGAAGTTTCCTTCCAGTTTAGCATCTTATTCTATCACTGTTTTGTCATAGCATGAGAACTGGTTTAGTCGTATCAGTATGTCAGAAAATGGGAAATGCATTTTTTCTTGTCAAGAAGTCAGTTAATTCATCTTTTATGAAAACAAAATGTCGGTTTTCTTTTGTAGTTTTAATGCGATTTTGACGAATTTGACCTTCACTTCAACCTGGTCGCTTCCACTAGTGATGAAGGACCATCTCTGTATGGTCAGGTTGGGTGGCGGTTCAGTAGATGTAAAACCCCCAACCCACTCCAGCTGAGACCTGGCACCTTAGGTTAGGTTAGGTTAGGTTAGGTTACTGTGTGTGTCTGTGTTTCACAATGATTTTCTCTGTGGTTGCGCGTGATAGTTCAATAGAAGTCAAATTCCTCAAAATCACATCAGTCATCAAAAAGTATACAAACAAAATGCAGTGTTTGTAAGGGTATCGTTGCACTACTGATGAGCCTTCGGTGTAGGAGGATGATAATAAAGAGCTAATAATAATATTGTGGAAGTTTCCTGAACAAGGGTTTCATCCACAATAGATCTTTTTGTACTTTATTTCTATGTCACTTGGCAATTTAATTAACCTCTTCTTCTTCATCTTCATGTCTGTGGAAATTGCTGTTGATGCAACCAGTAATACAGTAATATTAAAATAAGGATAATAATTTTTATTATTATTATTTTTTTTTGGGGGGGGGGGTCTATCATAGTTATCCTATCTGACTGGGAGGTTTTTATAGTGTGGGGTTCTGGGTTGCACCCTCCCTCCTTAGGAGTCCATCACTTTTCTCACTATGTGTGCTGTTTCTAGTAGCACACTCTCCTGCATGAGTCCTGGAGCTACTTCGGCATCTAGTTTTCCCAGATTCCTTTTCAAGGATCTTGGGATTGTGCCTAGTGTTCCTATGATTATGGGTACAATTTCCACTGGCGTATCCCATATCCTTCTTATCTCGATTTTCAGGTCTTGATACTTATCCATTTTTTCTCTTTCTTTCTCATCTACTTTGGTGTCCCATGGTATTGCAACATCAGTGAGTGATACTTTCGTCTTGATTTTGTCTATCAACGTCACGTTTGATCTACTGGCATGTATCACCCTATCCATTCTGATACCATAGTCCCAGAGGATCTTTGCCTGATTGTTTTCTACCACTCCCTAAGGTTGGTATTCGTACCACTTATAACTGCAAGCTAGCTGGTGTTTCTTGCACAGTCTCCAGTGGAGGGCTTTTGCTACTGAATCGTGCCTCTTTTTGTACTGGTTCTGTGCAGGCACCAAACATTTGCTTGCTATGTGGTTTATGGTCTTTTCTTTCATATTGCACTTCCTGCATATGGGTGAGATGTTATTTTCATCTATTGTTCTTTGAACATATCTGGTTCTTAGGGCCTGATCTTGTGTCACTGTTAGCATTCCTTGTGTTTCCTTCTGGAGTTCTTCCCTTTGTAGCCATTGCCATGTTTCATCGCTGGCCAGTTCTTTATCTGGTCTATGCTACAGAGTTCAGCCTTCATCCACTCCATTACTCCTGCACTGTATCTAATTACCAGTGCTGCCCACTTGTTTATGGCTTTCGTCATGTTTCCAGCGTTGAGTTTTGACTTGAGTATCGCCTTAAGTCTCTGCATATATTCTTTCCTGATCGTGTCCTTCATCTCTTGGTGTTTTATATCCTCTCCTATTATTCCCAGGTATCTGTATCCTGTCTCATCTATGTGTTTAATGCTATTCCCATCTGGTAACTTTATCCCTTCGGTCCTTGTTACTTTGCCTTTTTGTATGTTGACCAAGGCACATTTTTCTATCCCAAACGCCATCCTGATGTCCAAAGATACAATCCTTACAGTCTGGATTAGGGTATCTATTTCCTTGATGCTCTTACCATACAACTTTGTGTTGGTACCCAGCATCCATCTTCTGCAGTACTTTTGTCATAGGAATCATGGCTACTGTGAAGAGCAGTGGGGACAGTGAGTCGCATTGAAAGATCCCTCTCCTGATGTTAACCTCAGCTAGTCTTATCCCAGAGCTTGTAAGTACTGTGTTCCAGTTGCACATTGTATTTTTTAGGAAGCTGATGGTGTTTTCCTCTGCCCCATAGATTTTCAGACATTCTATTAGCCAAGTGTGCAGTATCATGTCGAAGGCTTTCTTGTAGTCAATCCATGCCATTATTATTATTATTCTAACGAATATCCTACTCCTTTCCTTGACAGCTTGAGTCCTTGATGCAAGGGTCCCCTTTCCCTTCTCCTTCTTCCCTTCCAAGGGCGTTCCTGGATCTGGCATATGAATCCACCCACCTGGGGAGGATCATCATCAGAGTAACAGAGGGCTTAAATGGTCTCAACCTCCTGTACATGTGCGCAGGAGGGATGGGACCCTCTTACGCCAACTCTCAGGTCTTAGACGTAGGGAATAAGGGTGGGGCAGGCGAATGGATATGAATGGGCGCGTATGTGCCCCATGGAGGAGGAGGAGGAGGAGGAGGCACATCAACTCAAGCAGTGTTGTCATCGAGGGAGGATTGGGAGAGGGAGAGTCAGAGGAAGGAGGCCTATGAAGAGAAGCCGTATGAGGCGGGAGATGTGAGGGGATCCATCTCATACGAAGGAGCTTCTCAGTTTGTGATCATCACCAGGGATCATCCCAGTTTGGGACCCAGAGATTGCTTCGGGAAGTTGGAGAAAGGGCTCGATGTCCTCAGAGACGCCATCTTGAAGTATCCAGACTTTACACAGGTCAGGGTGGCCCAGTGTGGCCTCATTCTGTGATTTTTTTTTCCCACCAGATCGAATAAATTTTGAGTTTGATTTCAACTCTCATAATCATTCTAAAATAAAGATGTTCTGAGTGCTACATGTGTTTCATTTTATTTAATTATTATTATTATTATTATTATTATTATTATTATTATTATTATTATTATTAACATATATTGCGCGTCATCTATGTTGTATATCATATCTTTGAATCAGTTTTGAACACTCAATAAAGAAGAAGAAGCGCCCACTTCTCCATGCTTGTAAACACTGACCAGTGTCTCACTTAATTAATGGAACCTTTCCTCCTCCTCCTCCTCCTCCTCCTCCTCCTCCTCCTCCTCCTCCTCCTCCTCCTCCTCCTCCTCCTCCTCCTACGGAGCGCATTTGATTGACTGTCGTTAAAAGGATCAAATATGAATTGATGTCATTCAATGAAAAGTTTTATGAAATAACTTTCATTCACAGACTATAACGGCAATGGATACGAATAATTTCAAGCTTATGATAATATTTCCAGTGGGGAAGGTACAAGAAACATGTATAAGACAGAAAGTGTATTCCACGAATTGTCTAAACTTTTCCAGTATGGATATTGCTCTTTTCAAGGCGGGAAACTCCAACTGTAAACAAATCTCCCCCAATGTGGATCAAGACATCCTAATGGCTGAAACTGCCGTCTTTCACAATCTGGAAGGCGTCGAGTTGAAAGCTGCAAATACAGTGGTGAACTGTCTCCAGTCAAATTCTCTGTGTGAAACTTTGCCACACTCCAGTGAGGTGGGAAAAAACCCTGGCAACTATATATACCTGCAACATCTTGTTCAGCAGAGGTCATTCTGGTGCTTGAGAAGACTCGAAACCTACCTCAGATCTACCATGGGCCAAGATAGGCTCTCAGCATTAGGACTTCTGAGCATTGAAAGCGGTCATGCCAACAGGGTAGACAATAACACCATTGTGGATGTATTTGGCTCGCAAAAGGAAGAGACAAAATGTTCTTCTAATTTATCCCCAAATACTCTATAATCTGTACCAGTGTAATACACCTTTTCATTTGTGTTTTTATATCTTTTCTAAATGTAGTTGGTGATCCGTTATTCATGGCATGTATCATGGAAAATAATGTAAAAATAATCCGTTGATACTACGCTCCTTTATTAAGCTGCGTGAAATTTTAAAAGTTGCCCTGCATTTTATTCTGTTTGAGAGAGTTTCGGTAGGCTACTTTTATAACACACATAAGATGTATGCATGAAAACACTGAATGAAGACCAGAATAATAGCTGCATGGTTTTGCTAAACTTCTTTCGATTCGTACCTACTCTACATAATTGAACAGCTGTTTGGTGTTTATTACACACATATATGACAATTTGAAAAAACTCTGGGGGTTTCTGAAATTCGGACAAATTTGGTGTTGCCCCCCCAAATAAATCCCACCTCCTACACCTATGGAACCTGGTATACGACAATCAGTCACACACACACGCAGGCGCAAGCATGCACACATCCCTACATGGGTACTTACGCACACACAGCAGACGCACGCATACAACCATTGAAGCTAATCAGACCTTCACTTTGAATCTGAGACTCACAAGCCGCCACCTCATGCGCGGCTCTCCTTCTGACGTTGCGTTGGCGGGAAACTCACAGCTCTCTCCCTCTCTCTCTCATGAGTCTTTCCCCTTTCTCGCTTAAGTTTTATCATTAAAAAAACACTTGCCCTGCCTACCTTATATACTATATCATGATATTATTTGTCCCTATCACAGGCACTGAAATAACTGACTGGTTACTGAAGGACCACCCAGAACCCGCGCGGGCAAGAAACCATTTTTATTTCCGAGAAGTCAATCGAGCAGCATTTTTTTTTTCTATGGTAAACACTGTGTGTTAGAGGCAGAAGGAAACCAGTGGGACACTCAAGTGCTTTAATACACGTCCAATCAGTACAGAGGTGTGACTGCAAGTAAGGTGCAGATGTGCGGGAAACATTGGCGCCAATTCCGCCCTCCTCCTGACAACATACATCACATACAATCAACCATCCTACATTCCCCCCCTAAGATTATGGCATGGCATAATATTAAATGAAAATAATAATAAGTAAATATGTATTAAATACATATATATAGACAAAGAAAACTGTAAAAGGAAAATCCCCATACGACAAAAGTAATGGTTAACACTGAGTGTCACAACATAAAGGACATGCATGGCAACAATATATAGTACATGCATAAAATGTGTTTGCACAACAGAATTTCTACCCAATTCGGCTTACCGAAAACAAAAGATAACATGAGCATGAGGGACAACAAAATGTAACTGTACAAGGTGACGCAAGCACAAGCATGGGTTAACGTTCAATATCACCCATGACATACTCGTCCATCCATGAGGGTTGCACTGTGCGCCTTTTTGGACGAGGTGGAGCAGGTTGCGGGTGTGGGGGAATGGCTGAGGACGTTGGGGGTGTGGTAATTATTGTACACTGGCGACACTAGCGTAACTGTTTTCATGCTTGGTATCACTGTGTACGGTTAGTTACAGTCGCACCACAGGCGAGTGTAGTTCCCCTCTTGCAGTTCCTCTGTTGATATGTAAATTTACGTGTGTTCATTTTGTTCTGTTATGTTTGTCATAAGTTGTTTATGTTGTATGTGTTGTATGACTAACGCTAGATATTTTGTCTGTTTATGTTATAGATCTGAGAGCCGGTATTTTGTTGAATAAAGCTTGTAGTTTGCTACCAAGTGTTTCAGTCTTATAACAATTTATTCAACATAATACTCGTCATGGCTAAGCTGCTTAAGCCATGTCGACTGGACACAGATCCCAGCTCTCCTACGGCGGCCAAGGAGTGGAAACACTGGCACCGAACCTTTCAAAACTTCATAGAGGAGAGTGGAGAGGCCGCACCCAACAAGCTGAGGGCTCTAGTGAACTGTGTATCCCCAAGTGTGTACGAACTCATTGAAGACTGTGTTACGTATGAAGGTGCCGTTGCAAAACTAGAGAGTGTTTACGTCAAGTTACCGAACGAGATTTTTGCAAGGCATGTTTTGGCAACCCGACGACAGCAGTCAGGTGAATCCCTTGATGAATTTCTGATAGAGTTACATAAACTAAGCAAGGATTGTAACTTTAAGGCAGTCACAGCTGAACAATACCGGGAGGAGATGGTACGTGATGCGTTTATTAACGGTATTGCCTCAGCATTTATTCGTCAGTGCCTGCTAGAAAACAAGTCCTTGGATCTGGAGGCGGGGTACAGTCAGGCCCGTACGTTGGATCTTGCCCCAGCGTAATGCTGATTCCTACACGTCTTACTTGCCTGTTCCTCATGCAGCTGCTTTAGTTCCAGGACAGCAAGGACAGCCTTGTGATGACCAACAACTGCAGTCAACGAAAGAAGAGGCGGAAAGAAGATCACCTGTGGACTCGACTGTCGCTGCTGCACATTCGTCAAAGAAGAAATGCTATTTTTGTGGTAATACATTCCACATTACAGGTAGGGGTAGTTGTCCTGCACGTGCTGTTACATGCAACAACTGTGGTAAGACAGGTCATTTTGCCAAAGTCTGTAGATCCAAGGCTAAGACTTCTGACAGCACTACTGCTACACTGTATAACCCCACTCTGCTCACACTTGCTGCCACTTTTCCAAAGAACCTTTCACATGCAGCTACAGACATCACTGTCAATGGTCATTCACTGAAAGCATTAATTGACTCTTGCAGTTCGGATAGTTTCATAAGTGAGAAAGTGGCACAGAAGCTAAAGCTGACAGAAGTTCCTGCAAGCAAGGAGATTTCAATGGCATCAGCATCTTTGAATACTAGCTCCCCTGGGTATGTTACGGTAGACTTGGGTCATGTCAATCAGAATTATCCATGTGTTCAGCTAGGGGTTTTAAAGGATTTATGTTGTGATGTGATCTTGGGTCATGATTTTCAAAAGCAGCACAAGAGTGTAACTTTTCAGTATGGGGGAAATAAACCAAGTTTAAGGGTAACTAGTAACTGTGCCTTGGCAACAGCTGATATTGAGGAGCCTTCACTGTTTCCGAACTTGCCCCAACAGTGTAAACCAATTGCAGTTAAATCCAGACGCTATAGTGAAGATGATCTGTTGTTTATAAGTGACCAGTTATCACGCTTGTCATCTGAAGGTATCATTGAACCAAGCATATCCCCATGGAGAGCACAGGTCGTAGTTGTAAAAGATCCACTTGACAGGCACAAAAAGAGACTTTGTATTGATTATTCTCAAACCATCAACCAGTACACAGAACTAGATGCATATCCCCTTCCAAGGATAGAGGACATGGTGCACAGTCTTGCAAAGTACAAGGTGTTTTCCACATTTGACTTGAAGAGTGCATACCACCAAATTAGCATTAAAGAGAGTGAGAGGAAGTACACTGCTTTTGAGGGTGCAGGGAAATTATATCAGTTTTGCAGAGTTCCATTTGGTGTCACTAATGGAGTAGCAGTATTTCAGAGAGCTATGGATAAGTTAGTTGAAGATGAGGGTCTTAAAGACACTTTCCCATATCTAGATAATATTACTGTAGCTGGATCAACTCAGGAGGAACATGATAGCAATGTTAAGAAATTTTTGGAGGTTATTCAGAAACGGAAGCTTACCCTCAATGAATCTAAATCAGTTATGTCTGTGCCTACAATCAATGTTCTTGGGTATTGTGTTGGTAATAATGTCATAAGGCCTGACCCTGACAGATTACGTCCTCTCCAGGAATTACCACCTCCCACAAATATAGGGTCTTTGCGAAGAGTTCAAGGGTTGTTTGCATATTATGCTAAATGGATTCCTGGCTTCTCCGATAAAATCCAACCTTTAACACTTTGAAAAAGCAGCTTACGGGTGCTTCTCTAAGGTCTGTGGATGAGAGCCTTCCTTTTGTTGTGGAGTGTGATGCTTCAGAGGTCGCTATCTCAGCAGTATTGAACCAGGGTGGCAGGCCAGTAGCCTTCATGTCAAGAACGCTTCAGGGAAGTGAGTTGCATTATCCTGCTGTAGAAAAGGAGGCTACAGCTATTATTGAAGCGGTTCGCAAGTGGAGTCATTTCTTAGCCAGAAGACATTTTACTCTGATTACTGATCAGCGCTCTGTGATGTTCATGTTAGATAACAGAAAAAGAACCAAGATAAAGAATAATGTGGCGGAATTTCAAAACACAAAAAAACAGTACACAACACTCACCCTGGTCCTCGGTTGCTGGAAGATGGAGTAAGGCGTCCACGGTCGCCAACACAGCACACAAAACCACACAAACCAAACCAAAACAGAAAAACACACGACTCATGAACATACAGCAACAAGAACAGCACACTAACAAGGGAAAACAACAACTTTGCATCAGCACAAAAAAAACTGTCCAAAACCAAACGACAGACCAGCACTAGCTCTGACTCAAGACTCAAAAAGACTGCCTTCAAAACCGAAAAATCCTCACACACATATTCCACAGACAGACAGCGCCGTAAACAAACTAACAACCTCATCCCTCTTCCAACAACCGAAGCACTCACTTACGACAATTACACTCTCTCTCTCTCTCTCTCTCTCTCTCTCTCTCTCTCTCTCTCTCTCTCTCTCTCTCTCTCTCTCTCTCTCTCTCAAAACGTTGGGAAATGCTAAATAAAAACAAATTTATTCATCCCTCTATAATAACAAGATACAAGAGTGGAGGCTTGAGCTGGCATCATTCAGTTATACGATACAATATCGTCCCGGGAAACAGAATGTTGTGCCGGATACCTTGTCTCGTGCATACTGCTTTTCTGTTTTCCCAATGTTGAAGCTTACAGACATTCATGAGAATCTTTGTCACCCTGGGGTAACTCGGCTTTTGCATTTTGTGCGATCTAAAAACCTCCCTTTCTCAACAGATGATGTGAAAAAGGTGTGTGCTTCTTGTAAAGTCTGTGCACAGCAAAAACCACGATTCCATCGTTCAGCACAAGGGGTCCTAATTAAAGCCACACAGGTGATGGAACGCCTCAGTACTGATTTCAAAGGACCTTTGCCTTCCACCACAAACAATAAGTACATACTTACAGTTGTTGATGAATACTCGCGTTTTCCTTTTGCATTTCCTTGTTCAAATATAAATTCAAAAACAGTAATCAAATGTCTTGAGTCTATCTTCAGTCTTTGTGGAATGCCAAGTTTCATCCATTCAGATCAAGGTTCTTCTTTCATTTCTCAAGAACTGAAGATGTACCTTTCTCAGAAGGGAGTTGCAACAAGTAAAACAACACCTTATCACCCAATAGGTAATGGTCAGGTTGAGAGGTACAACGGAATTATTTGGAAGGCTGTTTGTTTAACACTTGAATCTCATGGTTTGAAGAACCAACACTGGGAGATGGTGCTTCCCAAGGTTTTGCATTCAATAAGATCACTCTTATGCACTGCAACCAATGAGACTCCACATGAGCGTTTCTTCAGGTTCCAACGACGTTCTAGTTTCGGAAATGGATTACCAACATGGCTTTTGACCCGTGGGCAAGTGTTATTGCGGCGGCATGTTAGGTCTAGCAAACACGAACCATTAACTGATCAGGTAGAACTTGTTGATGTGAACCCAATGTACGCAAGTGTCAAATATCCAGACGGGCGTGAGTCAACTGTGTCTATCCGTGACTTAGCTCCAAGTCCTGAGAGTCCGACGACTCTTGCGCACCCGGATGAGGCACCAGGAAATATAGAGACTCCGGGTTCACCCACAACGCAAGATGTACAGCCTCATACTAATCATGACTCTCATTCATTCACTGAGCCCACTGAGTTAAGGAGGTCGACTCGCGTGTCAAAGCCCCCCGATCGTTACTGATGGGACTAATCTGATATTTTTGACATGGTATCCATTTTGTTAATGTTGAATTCTTCTAGGAGGGGAGAATGTGGTAATTATTGTACACTGGCGACACTAGCGTAACTGTTTTCATGCTTGGTATCACTGTGTACGGTTAGTTACAGTCGCACCACAGGCGAGTGTAGTTCCCCTCTTGCAGTTCCTCTGTTGATATGTAAATTTACGTGTGTTCATTTTGTTCTGTTATGTTTGTCATAAGTTGTTTATGTTGTATGTGTTGTATGACTAACGCTAGATATTTTGTCTGTTTATGTTATAGATCTGAGAGCCGGTATTTTGTTGAATAAAGCTTGTAGTTTGCTACCAAGTGTTTCAGTCTTATAACAGGGGGCTGCCGTTTTAACATTTTCAGGAGCTTCCTGTTTCTAAGTGACACCCGACCGCTTCCATCCAGCCTAATGAGATACTGTCGGTGGCCCTTAGACTCCACTACCAACCCAGACCGGTCCCAGGTTTTGGTTACAGGATCCTGCACTCTCACCCTGCAGCCTACAACCAGGGGTAGAAGCTCCCTGGTACCAGTAGGTGGTGGGGTCTCCTCTTGGGACTCTGCCATTCGTAGCTCCCTCTGCTGAATTATCTCATCCCAGTGTCTCTCCACCTTGTAATGCTGTCTGGGTGTTGGCACTCCATCTCTGAGCTGCCTGCCGATAGCGAGCTGTGCTGGGGATTTGTCAAACCCCTTAGGGGGTGTATTGAGGTACTGAAGAATTGCCAGGGATGCCTTGTTGCAATCGAGGCTGCCTCCTTTGCCTATGTTAGACCTGATGATCCTCTTGGCAGTCTTGACTGCTGCTTCGGCCCTTCCGTTAGACTGGGGGTAATGGGCTGACGACAGGCGTACCGTAACCTCCCATTTTCTGAAGAATGATGTGGTCTCTTCACTAATGAGGTTTGTGCCCCCATCTGTCGAGATTAGCTCTGGTGCTTCCCATCTTGTGAAGTATGTCCTCAAGACTGATATAATTCTTGATGACGTTGTGCCATGTGGGAAGTGTGCCACTTCCAGCCACCCGGTGAGCCTGTCTGCTTAGGCCATGTACATATGGCCCTTCAACTGTAGCATGTCCACCACTGTCAACTGGAATGGGTATTCTGGGGGTGGTGTGAGTACTAATGGTGCAGCAGGTTGTGATGGAGCATGTACATCACAAGAGGCACATCCATCCCTGTGGCTCTGCAGGTCGCCTTCCATCCCTGGCCAGTAAACCGATTGTCTAGCCCTGCGGAGCATGGAGTCTACCCCCTGTTTCTTAGATTTACTAAGATTTACTAAGAAACGTAGTTTATTTAAATGTGGCATAAATGAAATATGACACATGAAGGCCTGTAATGACTTGATGGCGAAGTTCCTCTGGGATGAGCAGACGTGAGCATCCTTGTTCGTAAGTGTAGACTATCAGGTCTTCTACCATAGATAACCTGTCCCTAACTGAGTAAAACTGACATAGGCAGGCCACCTCCTGTGCCTTCTGCGGGCGCCAGTCATTTACTGCAACTTTAGCTGCCAGCAGCTGGTACACAGGATCTTTAGAGGCTGCTTCTTTGACCCTCTCCTCATCCAGTATGAGGCATTCTCGCTCAAGGACAGTGGCCGAAGCAGCGACAAGGGTGGCAGTCATATCCTCTTCAAGTTCAGAATCCTTGTCATCTGGTTCGCAATGGAAAGCGGGGAAGTGTGATAAGAAGTCAGCAGCGCAATTCCTCTTTCCTGGCAAGTATCTTACCTGGAACCTGTATTGTAGGGTCTTCTTGAGACGGAAGAGTCTTGGGTTTAGTATATCCTTCAGCTCTCTATCACCCAGGAGCTTGACCAGCAGGCGGTGATCAGTCACAGTCAGTAAGTTGGGGCAGCCCAACAGGAGTAGCCTGGCCTTCTTGAGACACCATGTGACAGCTAAGGCTTCTCCCTCAACAGCAGCATACCCAGCTTCAGCCTGCGACAAAGGCCGGCTCCCACAGAGAGCAATATGCCACCCACCCTTGCAGCAAAATGGGGCATCAGCTGAGGCACAAGCACAGTACTGCTGCAGGATGACAAACCCGATCCCATCCCCGCTCCAATCTGTTAGGGCCGCTGTAGGTCGGGATTTGTCATAGTATACCAGCCCATCCTTGGCCAGCTTGCATATGGCCTCCTGTGCTTGGCAGAATCTCTCTTGTAGGTTGCTATCCCAGTACACATTCTTGCTAGTAGACTTCTTCAGGAGGTCTCTAAAGGGCTCCATCAGCGGGGCAGTGGCGAGGAAGGGTGCCAACTGGTTGACAAAGCCATACCATGACCTGATGTCAGTGACAGAGGGGTTGTCTGGCATAGAGAATCTCCATATGGCAGCTAGACTCTCCTCTGCGGGCCTGTAGGAATCCCATCCCAGCTGGAATCCGACGAAGTTCACTTCTCTTCGGCAGAAACTGAATTTCTCTGGCTTGAGGGTTATGCCCTTTTTGGCACATGTGTCCAAGAAATTATAGGTGTGCCAGAAGGCCTCCTCGACGCTATTGTCATACAGAAGAGTATCGTCCACACATTTGTGTTTTTGGGGGATGTCCTTGATGGCGTCATCAAACCTCTTGGTGTAGGCATCTGAAGCTGAACAGTGTCCCATGGGTGTTCTTCTGTACCGGTAACGCCCCCAAGGTGTGATAAAGGTTGTGAGTCTGCGGCTCTCTTCATCTAACTCCACCTGGTGGAAGCCCCAATGCGCATCTGCCACTGTCTTGAAGGAATGTAAAGGCACCCCAGAGATCATGTCAAAAGGAGCAGGGGTGTGATGCGTCTCTCTCCTGCAGGAGGCATTAAGGCATTGAAAGTCCACAGTGCGGCGGGGCTGACCTGACTTCTTGGCAACAATGACCATCCTCACACACCATTCTGTTGCCTCACCAGTAGGTACCTCCTCAATGATGCCCTTCTTGATGTCCTGGTCCAACTGCTTCTTCACTTCTGACTCCCAATGCTTCGGCACTGATGCAGGGGTGTGGCATGTATAGGGGGTTGCCCCCGGCAGTAGATGAATATGGTGCGGCTCGCCCTCCATGACTGGGAGGGGCTCCCTCTCTGTATTGAAAGTTGATGATGAAAAATGGCGCAAGAGCCACTGCTCCAACTTTGGGACATTCTCCTCCACTGGTGGAAAGGGCATGGATGAGGGCTTAGGCAGGGATGGCCCAATGGGTGTGGGGACCTCATGCTCCAGTGCGAGGCTCGCTGACACTGGTAGGTGGTGGGGAAAGGACTGGGGCACGAGGCCAAGGTCCTTACAAGCAGCCAATGAAAGGAAGAATGACCTTGCAGACTTGAAGAAATACACTTCTTGGACGGTTGTCCTGGCACCGTATTGAATGCGAAGAGGGGCAGTCCCCATACACTCCAATCGAACATTGGCAACATCACATAGGCCCCTGCAGTTTTGTGAAAGGGCAGGTCTTTCAATGAGGGTTGACAGCAAGGTGGGGCCTGCAACACATACTTGGGCCCCCGTGTCTACCACAGCCCGTACAGGCTTGTGACCCTTAGGCCTAGGCCCATGCACTGATGAGGACACTATCACTTGTATAGTAGGCTGCACACTGAGTTGTACCCCGGCGGTGACTGCTCCCAGTGTTACTGACAAAGCAGGGGCATCACTCACCATCTTCTTCTTGCTCCTACAGAACCGTTTCAAGTGGCCAATTTTTTGACAGCCATGACAAACACTATTTCTCGCCGGACACAAGACCTTCCTTGGCTCATGCTGCACTCCACAGTTCCCACACATACGAGCATTGATGGAAACTGGGGACCTTTCACCACTCTTCACCGCTGCACGCTCAGGGGGGCTGGGGTCCATCTCCACATCAGCCACACGTGGTTCTTGATGCCATGTGTCATGCTGGGGCATGGAAGCATCTTTGCGGGCTGCCTCATCGCACACACTGCCCTTAAGGCATCTACACTACAAATGGAATCACACAACCTATAGAGGTCTCTTCAATATCTCATCCCTTAGACCTACCATAAGCTTCCTAATAAGCATATATTCGGACAAATCGCTATGACAGCTAGGACACTGGAAGCCACAATCCATGGCTTTTTGAGAGCACTTTGCAAGATATTCACTAATTGACTCCTCACGCCCTTGCATATACACAAAAAACTCAGCCCAATGCACGGCCTGGTTCGAAGCACACAGAACCATGGCCCCTATAGCATCCAAAGCCCCTTCTGGAGACAAATTAGCCCACTGTGCATCACTATACCTGGCATCCAGTGCACGTTGCAACTCTGGGGTGCAGTGAAGCCTAATGTGTTGAACTGCATCCGTTGGTTGAAGCTTATATAGCCTAAGCCACTGTGTCATGGACCGTTTCCGAGTCCTGAAGGAGGCCGACAACATTTCCAAAGCACACTTCTCTGGTAGTGGTGGGGCTGGGGCACTGGGACTGCTCTGTAGACACAAGCCACTCGCCATTGTAGCCAAGCGGTCATTAAGGGCTTGCAACACATCTCGCCCTTCGGCAACTACATGCTGAAGAGCTGGTGATCTTGGCGCCACTCCAACAGGAGTACTGTGGGCACCCCTGGAGGATTGTCATGCCCTCCTTGTTGTGAAAGACGGTCTCCCTGGTGTAGACATCCTTATCCTTTTACAGCATCCTACTCACTGCGCCATGTCAGAGGCAGAAGGAAACCAGTGGGACACCCCAGTGCTTTATTACACGTCCAATCAGTACAGAGGTGTGACTGCAAGTAAGGTCCAGGCGCACGGGAAACATTGGCGCCAATTCCGCCCTTCTCCTGACAACATACATCACATACAATCAACCATCCTACACTGTGCCTACCTATATATAAGCAAGGTCTTTTCCTCCATCCACCATAAGCAACTTAAGGTTTATGAAGTCACAATTATTGTAAAAAAAAAATAACGTAGTTTAAAACGTGCAACCCCCCACTGAATATTTTAAAGCGGCACACTCTCATACATTTATTTCTTTGAATAGTGAACATCATTATTTTTTTTAATCGATAAACCACTTTGTATTGATATGTTTATTTATAAATGCTAATGCATATCATTTACCAATGTCTTAATTAAGTGTGTATATATATATATTACACATATATAATATATATATATATATATATATATATATATATATATATATATATATATATATATATATATATATATATATATATATATATAAAACATTTCTCAACGTATTTATGCATATACAGTGCGAAGAATGATTTAGTTAGAATTCTATTAAAATGCCAGGTTTATAAGCTTATTGTGCGTGTTTGTAAACACATACACAAACACACACATGTACACACCATGCAGCCGGGAAGAAGCGGGAGGGGGTGACTATTCCCCACTCTCATACTGCAACCCCCCCCCCCCCCAACAGAATATCTGATTGACAGCAAAAACTCCCTTTGCCACAGATAGAGAGAGGGAGGAAGTGGCATGTATACATATATATATATACATATATATATATATATATATATATATATATATATATATATATACACATATATATACATATAGAATACATATATATATATATATATATATATATATATATATATATATATATATATATATATATATATATATATATATATATATATATATAAATAGATATATATATATAAATATATATAGATATATATATAAGGGAGCCCATAGAACGCCAGAATGTGAAAAGTAAAGGCTATATTTCAGAGACCAAACTGTCTCTCTCCTCAGGCAAATAGTGAATGAGAAAAAGTTACAGAAAAGCAGTAATTATACCAGAGGATCCATAGGTCTGCCGTTAAATCACTCCAGTTATATTTGATGGAATTCTGTTTTAACAGAAAATACTTTACAGTTTATATATATATATATATATATATATATATATATATATATATATATATATATATAAATAAAGATAAAATCCACGAAGGAAACGGAAACACTGGAGTGCTGCGAGGCCTTTCGACACTAGTCCTTTACTTAGCTAAGTAAAGGACTAGTGTCGAAAGGCCTCGCAGCACTCCAGTGTTTCTGTTTCCTTCGTTTATTTTATCTTTATTTATATATTCATCACGTTCCATATTTTCGTGATTCAGTTATACAGATATATATATATATATATATATATATATATATATATATATATATATATATATATATATATATATATATATATATATATATTATATATATATAGATATATATATATATATATATATATATATATATATATATATATATATATATATATGACAATGAGAAGTCATAAGACTGTAATGACTGCAATGTCTTCAGTATCAAGAAAATTTTTTCATGAAGTTTGCGCGAGTATTTAAGACTTTTCGAAAATTAAAACTGGAATGAAATTTATTTTCTCCTGCTGTCTACCTTTTGCACTGGAAATAATGATGATAATTATGAATATTCTAGCTACTATTTACGCTTAATAACAACAAATTTAACACATCAAAATATTAGTTTAAAAGGCTTGTTTGTGTATAAAGAATCAGACTGGCTTTGTACAAAACAGCAGTAGCCATTACAGATGCATATTTGGCATTATATCGTCTCCCACTGAAGATTTTCCTGGTCGTCCCAAAGATTGTTCAGCATCTCTGATTCGCGCTCCTCTACTTCTTCCATGACTGGAGTTACAAATTATCTGGAGAGCAGGTCATGAATTATTATTATTATTATTATTATTATTATTATTATTATTATTATTATTATTATTATTATTATTATTATTATTATTATTATTATTAATCTATTTATTTATTAATCTATTTATTTATTTATTTGGTCTATCAAAGTCATTCTATTCGACTGGGTGGTTTTTATAGTGCGAGGTTCCTGGTTGCATCCTGCCTCCTTAGGAGTCCATCGCTTTTCTCACTATGTGCGCTCCTCCGCACTCTTCTGCATCAGTCCTGGAGCTACTCCGGCATCTAGTTATTCCAGATTCCTTTTCAGGGATCTTGGGATCATGCCTAGTGGTCCTATGATTATGGGTACAATTCCCACTGGCATATCCCATATCCTTCTCATTTCGATTTTCAGGTCTTGATATTTATCAACTTTTTCTCTTTCTTTCTCATCTACTCTGGTGTCCCATGGTATTGCCACATCAATGAGCGATACGTTCTCCATGATTTTGTCAATCAACGTCACGTCTGGTCTATTGGCAGGTATCACCCTATCTGTTCTGATACCATAGTCCCAGAGGATCTTTGCCTGATCGTTTTCTATCACTCCCTCAGGTTGGTGTTCGTACCACTTATTACTGCAAGCTAGCTGGTGTTTCTTGCACAGGCTCCAGTGGAGGGCTTTTGCTACTGAATCATGCCTCTTTTTGTACTGGTTCTGTGCAAGCGCCGGACATTCGCTTGCTATGCGGTTATGGTCTCGTCTTTCATATTGCACTTTCTGCATATGGGTGAGATGTTATTTCCATCTATTGTTCTTTGGACATATCTGGTTCTTAGGGCCTGATCTTGTGCCGCTGTTAGCATTCCTTCTGTTTCCTTCTGGAGTTCTACTCCCTGTAGCTATTGCCATGTTTCATCGCTGGCCAGTTCTTTTGTCTGTCTCATGTACTGTCCGTGCGTTGGTTTGTTGTGCCATTCCTCTGTTCTGTTTTTCATTTTCCTGTCTCTGTATATTTCTGGGTCTTCGTCTACTTTTCTCAGTCCTCATTCCCATGCACTCCTTAGCCTCTCGTCTTCATTGGTTTTCAGATATTGCCCAAGTGCTCTGCTCTCGATGTTGACGCAGTCCTCTATGCTTAGTAGCCCTCTCCCCCCTTCCTTTCGTGTTATGTACAGCCTGTCTGTATTTGCTCTTGGGTGTGGTGCTTTGTGTATTGTCATGTGTTTCCTAGTTTTCTCGTCTATGCTGCACAGTTCAGCCTTCGTCCACTCCACTAGCCTACTCCTGCGCTGTATCTGATTATTATTATTGTTATTGTTATTGTTATTATTCAAAAGATGACCCCTATTCGTATGGAACAAGCCCACCACAGGGTCTACTGACTTGCAATTCGAGCTTCCAAAGAACATCATGGTGTTCATTCGAAAGAAGCAACAGAAAGTAAAGGGAAATACAGAAAGAGGAAATTTCAGTTATTAGAAAAGTAGATAAATTATCAAATAAATAAATAAATAATAGATAAATAAATAAAAACGTAAGTAAAACATCAGAATACAAGGAGAATTGTAGGGGAGAGCGGGGCTAGTTGCATCAAATTTTACATTTCCTTCTACAGAATTGTGTAACATTCATTTAATTGAAATTCAGTTGTCATATATAAATATACAAGACCTCATCATCGAGTTCACATGCGTAGATATTAATAAAAATAATTTCTTATATATTTAATTTTGATATATAATTAAAAATATATTTGATGCAACTTACCCCATCTGCGGGGCAAGTTGCATCAGTATGAGGGGCAAGTTGAATCATAAGCAAATTATAATTTTTGAGAGATTATTTCAATGATAAGTAAATACAAAACCACAATAAACTGAACCGATGAACCTTAAATTTATTCATCGTCAGATTCACAGTTAGGATAAAAATAATATAAAGCTCTGTCTGTTCCCGAGCATTCCTCATGAGACCATCCTCTGCATGTACTAGGCCTATTAGGACAGTGATGAATGACACAAATCACAGAGAACAACCTAACGACTCGAGTGATCGAAGACAAATGATGGTTCCCAAATGAAGGTCGTGAAATAGGTCAGCTTTAGACACGCCCCCGACCTGGTAGAAGAGGTCCTATCCCCGAATTCTGGTTGGTTAATACAACACGATTTCCAAGATTCAAGGTCAATTATTTCCACAGTTCGAAGTTCTATTCATTGTATTTTTTAAGTGAATAACATTATCATTATTTTAATCCATAACTTCCAAAAGAAGTAATTTCATTATGACGAACGGATAATTATAAACCAGAATTGATATTATATCTTTGTTTAGAAGTCAGTTCTCAAAGTACGATTCAATTCTTTCCCTTTAAACGTAGAACCAAAGAAGCTAGCATCCACAATGGCTTCAATCTACCACTTATTGAGAGAATGAAATATTCTCTGTGCGATGAAAACTCGGAAGAAGTAGTAGTTACGGCAACCAGAGGAAAGAAACCACCCAAGATGGCTCCCCTTTGGTTATCCGTGACCCAACCCCAGGAAAAGGCCTTTATGGGCCCCTGGGCCAAGATGCGGCCACCGGTGACCTAAAGCCCAGGAAAAGGCTTTTTATGGCCCCCTGGGCCAAGATGCGGCCAACAGGAGAGCGGAGTGGGCGGGGTTAATATCGGGCATCAGCGGGAGACAATAGAGCTCTGAGGGCGGCTGTCAAAGAATAGAAAAACACGTTTCCCTTTTCCTCCATCTTGTGACGCTGCCTTTGTCTTTGTTGGTGTTTTCGCCTGAGCAATGTATTCCTTTCCCATCTCTCTCTCTCTCTCTCTCTCTCTCTCTCTCTCTCTCTCTCTCTCTCTCTCTCTCTCTCTTACACACACACACACACACACACATACACACGCGCGCAAACACACTCAGATCAACAATTCCTAAAACAGAACCTTGTCTGAGATGGCTGCCTACTTGAGAAATGAAATCACCTCGATCTGTCACTGAAATGAGCCACGAGTAACTTAGAAGGTAAATTTTATTGTTGATGTTGGTATCATGTTACTATTTTCATTCTAAATATTGTTTCATTACCATTGCCTTCACCTTGGCGTTGCTCACATTGATGACAACTTCGTTTAAAGATTCGCATTCCAAACTTCCAAGGTCATTTTTCCCGTCAGAATAAAAATGACAGAGGATTTCTTCCCATCGTAGGATTGTGAAGCCACGCTCAACCCTGAGAGGTGTTCATTCCTCGTGCCTTCTCAGCTCTCGTGCTGGACCCCTCACAAAATAAGCCACTTGAAATCTACCGCACTGATGCTGAAGAAGTTACAAAATGGATTTAGTTGTACTGCCAAATTCAGTGCTGGAATCAACAAAGGAACAACAGATTTTTTGGGAACGGGCCCATACTTATTGCTCTCCCCCCCTTTGTTAAAAACTAAAACAAATTTCAGTGGAAAGATTCAACGCTACTTAGATGAAAGCAAGGGTCCCAAGACCTGGCTGAGAGCCGTCAGCACTTTTCCAGGATCTCAGGCTCTGTCATTCCACCTGCAGTCCTCCTCGCGAGCTGTCTGTCAAATCCACGATACAGACAAAAGCGTCAGAGTACTGCTGAAGCGTCGAGAAGGCCAATTAGCTTTCGCGAATGGTTCAGTTTAAACAGACACTATCCCAAAATCTTCTGGCTCTCCACGACACTCCTCTCTCACTCTCTCCCGCATTCCCTCTCTCCCTACCTTCACGCTCTCTCTCTCTCTCTCTCTCTCTCTCTCTCTCTCTCTCTCTCTCTCTCTCTCTCTCTCTCTCTCTCTTTCCATCCAGCTACTCTTGAACGGGGGACAACAGAATGCCTTCCCTGATTAGGTAAAACTGTTTCCATGTGCTTTCCTAGGAAGATTCTAGCATAACCTTGCTTAGGAGTATCTTTATGTCCTTCTGTCTCTAAAGAAGGCCTTCCTACACACGTCTTGCACAGACATATTTTCTGCTTGCGAATCAGCATCAAGGAGGAAATACTGACTCTAGTCAGTCAGATTATTGCACTGTGCAATGTTCGTATTGCGTGCGTAATTAATCAGCTGGTCGTTACTCGTCCCAATAGAAGGCCATTTCAGTTCTGGGTGTTTCTTATAGTCCAGTAATTCTTACAAATATCTTCAGTGTTAGTATGACATCTCGCTTAACCTTTTGGGCGAACTTATAGCGACATTGCTGCAGGTATTGTTGCTTGTGTTGCTGAACTTGTTGCTGTTTGTCTCTGGGAAAGTTGGTGCAGGTGACTTTCTTGATATTGCTTAAAATATTGATAAAAAAATTGGTATTGAACTTCGATCTTTGAACGCTGTCGATGACCATACTCACTGTGATGCAAATACCCGTGCAAGTATATATTCTGAATATAAAAGTTTAATATATACTTATTTGTTGGTTCTAATATCATTCTTCATTTTTTACGTTCCTATTTTAACACTGAATTTTACTAGTATGTCATCATTCACCTCCTCATTATCAATCATATCATTAATTTATATATTTCACCTTCATTGCGGCACTGAATGATCCTGATGGGTTCCAGCGCTTGGTCTTCAAGACCTCAATTTCACAATCGATCAGTCAAAAACTGCATTGAATAGAGAGCAATTTCGTCCCAAGACCAACAAAAAGACGCAACGAGTCAGTTCCAGCATCCGCACTGGAATCCGCAGGATGCTGGAAGAAGAAGAAGAAGAAGAAGAAGAAGAAGAAGAAGAAGAAGAAGAAGAAGAAGAAGAAGAAGAAGAAGCTCCTTCAGTGAAGAATCCAGGAGAGAACAAGTCAGAAGACAAAATTTCGAAGAATCACAAGTAAAAAATGCGCCGAAATTTCTTCGGCGCAATCGAGTTTTCTGTACAGCGTATAATGCTGTATGAAACTCTCAGCTACGACCTGGCAGCGTTCAGTTGCTCCCCAGATGCGGTCAAGTGAAGGTGCTTCGGCGACGCCTCCGGAAAGCGCTGCCTGACGCATCATCCATGGTTAACCGTATATAGAATTAAAAAAAAAACTACTGAGGAGGTTAGAGGGATGCAATTTGGTATGTTTGATGATTGGAAGATGGATGATCAACTTACCAGTTTGCAGCCCTCTAACCTCCTCAGTAGTCTTCAAGATCTGAAGGCGGAGAGAAAAAGTGTGGACGGACAGACAGATATCCATCTCTATTATCGTTTTCTTTTACAGAAAACTAAAAATCGACAGGGCACAGTCCGGCAGAAAGGTCAGATGTTATTGACCATAAACAACTGAAAGTAATTGACTGAAGCTCCATTTCCACTGACAAGTCGCATCAACTGACACATTGTGACAGTTTTCAGTTGAACAAAGCCTTAGCATTATTCTGTTGAAGAACTCGAGGACAAGCGGCAACATACCAAGACATTTTCGCCAGATATTTCAAAGAATTTGTCAATTTAATTATTGGTTTATATCTCGCAATTTCGACAAATTTATTTGAACTTCTACGCGATGTCTTCAATGTCATGACATGGCGTAAGTTATGATCGACGTGCATGTCTAGCAATGTCATGAAATGACGAACCGATCATGACTTGGATTCGGTTCAAGATGCTGACTGAAAGGCGTCTTTCGTCACCAGGTGGTCACAGAGATCAATTTTGTTGTTGTCATGATGCACAAACTCACAATGACTAGAAATATTTCACATATTTGCGGTAAGGGTTCATGTCGCTTCAAATGCGTCTTTCTACCAGTGGCTTTATTGCCGGGAATCCTTTAAGTATTCGTCTCTATCAGTGCCATCTGGACACTCGATGAACCATCATTTCATATCTCAAAGGAGAGCCAGTTGTTCCCTCTTCAAGAAGGGAGAGGTTTCTGATCGGCATATCGTAGCTTCGGGCGACCGCTTGGTCGCCACCCATGGGTCCTTCCCATCAAGGAATTTAACATAATTTCTGCCAAAAGGTGGAGGGGTGAGGGAGGGACTGAATGGGGAAGGGAGGGACTGAATGCGGAGGCGAGGGGAGGGGAGGCGAGTCGGGAGGTGTTAACATACAAACAGCGTCAGTAAGACTCACCGTAAGGAGAGTATCTCATTCAAATTTGATCAGTCTTCACACGGACATATTTCTATGGAAATCCATCACGGGGAAACGAGGAATGCAGTGACATTCAATGAGAAGAGGAGGATGATTAACCTATAATTTCCAAAGGTACAGAACCTTGATCATTCATAATACTAGAATCCACTGGACACCTCTTACCAGACAGGTATTGTAATAAGCACAATTCCCTCTTCATTCACTCATAGAATTCTTTCACTTCAATGTTTCTAATCGGGAATATTGATTTCAGTAAACATCTCTAACAATGAAATCCTTAGGATATATATCACTTCATACTTGATAGGTTTGACTTTGTAAAAAATAAATCATAAAAGCTCATGATCTCTCTCTCTCTCTCTCTCTCTCTCTCTCTCTCTCTCTCTCTCTCTCTCTCTCTCTCTCAATCCTAAGGGTATAGGACTAATCTCTTATCTGATTCAGCAACGATTTAATAATAAAACTTTATGACCTTGAGTATGCAGGACAAATCCCAAACTCACTCTCTCTCTCCCTCTCTCTGTGTTTAACTTTATACCAAGAAAATACCAAATGACAAATATTGTCTTATTACGGAATATTAGATAACATTTTAAAAGGAATTTCGTACAAATACTAGAATCATTTATATTTGACTAAAACTAAATACAAAAAAAATTATGTCTTTTTCCTTACGCTTACTTGGAATTCAGAATCAGTGTTATTTTCATGACATTAGCAAAGCGTGCAGGAAGCACATGCAGTGTTTAAATAGGTTTGTAATAATTGACAAATTTCCTTATAATTGCAGAAGACAGAGCAGTTGTATGGCATTCTAGATTATACAACCACGCTAATTATGGGAGTAACCAATAATCACCAGAATTATCATCGTTTCATATTATAAAAATGGCTAATAATTTCAACAGTTAAATTCAGGCATATCATGCCAATCACGTATTCAGTAATTTATTGTTGAATGGACAAATACGCTTCAGATAACATATATCTCTAGCTCAAACTGTATCAAAATACGCAAAAATAAAATTTATAATTCAATTCTATCATTAGATTATCGTATTGACAGGGCAACCACGTGGCCACTTCCAGTCCTTTTTCCAGAGAGGGAATTCGATGTATTTTCGCCCAAAACAGAAGAGCTGACGCCGTCTACTGGATGGAACGACACCATTTTGATACGTGGGGGAGTAAGGGTTTCAGATATATTTGTTATGTCTTATTTTCTTCGTAAACTAGAAACTCAAATCCACTGGAATAACTAGACTACCTTTTTATTAGAACAGCGATCCTTATCTGTAAAAATTTCAGCTTAGTATAATGTCAATAAGAAGTTCATAATATCAAGTGACGATCAGTTTCACCCACACCAAGAATTCCTCCGCCCAGTTCAGCGCCACGTAGATCCAGGACTGCCAACAAAAAAAGTGGGCAGTCATGTGCTGTCAGTGAGAAGTATAAAACGATTATGTTGGCACATAAAAGTATAAGAGACTAACAATCATATTTTAACATTTTTAGACAGTTAAATGACACAAAGTGGTACATTGCGTGGTTTTTCTTCATCTAAAACCTGGCAAGTTGGTCATTCTGGCCGCAACGTGTCCAAGGAATGTCAAAAATAGCAGCAAAAAAGTAAGAATCTCGTGTTATCATTGAGAGGTGCATACAACGATTTTAAGGACAATTTAAAAGTATGAGAGACTAACTTTAATCTCTTATTATTTTCAGCTGGTTAAATTTCACAGAAAGTAGTACATTAATGGCGGATTCCTTCTCTGAGAATCGAGCAGGTTGGCAATTTCGACTGCACCGTCTCCGAGGAGGGATAATAATTCGGTTCTTTTAGCGTTTTTCGTTGCCCGAATGTTTTTACTTGAAGCGCATTAAGATATATAATAAAAAAAAGCGAATGAAAGCATAAATAAGTATATTTCAATAATAAATGCAGCAGGCAGGACATACCAACATTCACGAGTTTTATAACCTCGAGGAATGCCCCATATAGGGCTGCACTTACGTAAGTATCTCTTTAGGTGGCCTTTATAACAGCGGCTTATAAAGATATTCGACTGTGGATGATAGGATAAGGTCTGCTGTGGTGAGCAGACGCAGATTCACCTTGAAATTAATATGATATGAAATTTCATCAAAAAATAAATTACGTAACACTGACATTTATTCTTGGCCTTTTAAACATACATGGAAATTATAATAGTTCCTATACTATAAATCGAAGCCTAAGGTAAATCGGATCTTAAATGAAAATTCTCTTTGAGTTTTAGTCCAGTTGCCAAAGGCTCTTTTTAGGGTGAACCTTGTTTTGACGTCTAAAGTTTTTGTTTTCACTGAGTTTATCTTGCTTCAGACCTTATAATTAAACATCTAATTTCACTGGACAGCTATCAGTACTGAGCAATTTGAGTTACGGCATAAAGTGTAAAAATGATGAAGAATTTTGTGAAGAAAGATTATCATTGTATAATTATCCTTATATCTGTCATATTTCTAATTGCTGTTCTTTATAGGTCTTAGCTAAGGCAAAAAGTGTGTGGACAGTGCAGCCATGACCCACTGAGGACTTTATAGGAGCTTTCACAGGAATCTTCTTTACCATAATTCACTGATCATGGAAGACGAGTGTTTTTTTTTCTCTGAAAGTATAACTGTAGTGACAAAACCAAAAGACTGATAAATGTCAAAGCAAAAAGCATTGAAAACATTATCAAAAGTAGCAAACTTTATAACGATGATCTACATATGACAGTAAGATGAAAATAAGGAACTTGTACTCAGAGCTCACAAGGGATGTACTGAAGGATATATCTTCAGCCAAAGGAACTTAAAAAGGCATTGAAACGCCAGCATTCCGAGGAAAAGGCTAACACAGCAACTGAACCACACTTCACGAAAGGTTCAGATGTCACGGGGCACAAACAAGGTGTTTGGAATGCTATATGGAATGATATGTTTATTGCAACTATCTTCATGAGGTTTGGTCATGGTAAAGGTGCAATAATTGGAAATACCTGAGACCTGAAACACTGAAAACCTGAGCACTTAGCTTGCATATATGTGGCAAGATAGTTGAAGACATATCACAAGAGAAGCCACAGCAAGGGTCACTGCTGATAAAGCTGACAGAGGTGGGTCAAGACAAAAACTCAGTCTCTGCTAGACCCACTAAAACCTGAACAACATCCAGAGGGATTAATTATAGTAGTAAATGGAGGCATTGCACCACTATCAGTAAATGTTGACAGAGCAGTTGAAATTGGTACCAGACAATTGGAAGAATTTGAGAGAAAACTACCTCAACGACTCTACGACCAAAGAAAATAGAAACTATGGCTGTCACAAAAAATCTTTCAATGTAGATGGTTGTCATGTTTATGATACAAACTTAATTTACTCTAGAGTTATAGAACTTCAAGCAAGCTCAAGAGACAGATATTGAAAAAGTTAGGTCATGTGAACTCTCGCCTGTTCATACAGCTCTTTTCGCTGATTCAGGGGATCTGCGTTATCCTATATCCAAGTCAAAATCAGTCTTAAAGAATAAGACTTGTGTAGAACTTTCAGCTAGACATGATGCAATAGGTACTGTGTGCATGGTAATTGATGGCTCAGCACTTTTGTGAATTCCTCACTGGCCACCATCCAGTTCATCTCAGCCGGCCACTGTCCAGGACTTCGTGAATAAATTTATAGATCTGATTAGAATGACACTAAAAACAGGGGATGTCTACTTAGTTTTTGATAGATATTATGGTTTCAGCACCAAGGATTCTACAAGGCTCTCAAAAAGAAAAGGAGGCATCAGAGTATAACAGCTGATTCCCACATCTCCTTTGCTTCACAAAATCTTGCTCTAACTGTAACGCAGAATAAGAAGCAATTGATTGAAATAACTTGCAAACTTCTCCTTCAGGATACTGATATCCATCAATCTAAAAAACTTATCAGCAGACAAGAACAAACACCTGTAGAAATTGGGATGGGTCGTTGCAGAACAAGAGCTAACCTTTCAACCAGCCATGAGGGTAGCAGATAACATAATTGTGCAGCAGACCATACACATCGCAGTTTCTCATATGAAGCCAGTGACTGTCCTTAGTGATGACACGGACGTTTATGTCATTTTACTATATCACCATCTTCAGCAAGGACTACAGACATCAGTGGTAATGGAATCACCAATCAAGGGCAGAACTGTTATTGACATCAAAGCAACTGTGCGGAAACACCACCATATTATTCCCACAATGCTGAGGTCGTGCATGGACAGGTTGTGATACAAGAGCTGTGTGTTATGGAATAGGGAAAATAAAAATGTTAAATCTTTTGAAACGTAGAGCCTCATCACTTGAGCTTATTGGAAACGCTGAAGCTGAATGGGCAGATGTATTAGAACAGGCCACAAAGTTCATAGGAGCTGTTATGGACAGCCGAAAGATAAATCCATGTCAGAAGCTATGGTAAAAATGTGGACGGGAAAGGTTGGCAAGAGTGGAGCAACTAATACACCTCCATTAGCCACGCTACCCCCGACTACAGAAGCATCTGTTGAGAATGTGAAGAGTGCTCACCTGCAGACGTGCATTTGGAAGAATGCACTTCAGTTTCATCCAGCAAAACAAGACGCCTCTGACTATGGTTGGATAAAAGACGACAAGACGAAGTCATGCTACCAAAAACTCTACCCACAAATACGGAAACTGCGCCAGAGAGGATTCTGAAGTTGGTCAAGCGCACCTGCAAAAGTGGAACCGCCTGCAAAACCTCCAAATGCAGATGTAACCGTAGCAAATTATCATGCACAATCTTTTGTTCATGTCTGGGGTCTTTCACATGTTGTAACGACCACAATAATGTGCCAGATGATGAGGAGGATGAAATATCATTTCATGGAAGTTTATAAATAGAAACGTTCTATACTTTGTGTTACTGTGAATGGCTTTACATCTGAATCATTATCAAATATGTAAGTTTACAATGTTTTGTTTGTTTAAGAAAGGTAACACAAAGGGATATTTTCCTCAACACAAAATGTTTCAGAATAAAATTATGAATTTTATTCTGAAACAAGGACGCTTTACTTTTATAAAATAAGCAGTTTATTTATTTGACATTTACGTTTTCATATTTGCCCAGTACAATGTATTTTTAGTTGTTAAAAAAGTTTAAAGTTTTCATGAACATATTGTCTACATTATCATCAACAGAAGAGCAGAGGCCCTTGATTAAGCATCGGTGGAAGGGTTACAGTTCACTCTCCCTTAAAAACAATAATAATTATGATAACTTTCATGTTTATATATTTACCAAGTACTATGTTTTTTAGTTGTTGAAAAAAAGTACAATATTTCATGCACATAATTATAATCTAAACAATAAGGATTCAACACCAGCAGTTGAAATACAGGAAATGAATATAAAAAGAGAATCTCACAACACTACAACACATTTATTCACAACCTTATTTACAAAAAAAAATAAATTAAATGTTTCCCGGTGCTCTCATTCAATGTAACACTAAACAAAACAAATCTAAGCGGTTACAGATCGGGGGAACAGGTGGCACGGTAGAGCAATCTTAATACTTGAATGGTGAGTTATCCTTTCGTGACTGGGGTTTCATCTGAAGAGACGGTGCTGGCACGATGACCTCGGGCTTGAAGACGTCACAGGAGGGAGGCTGGGAACTCAACAGAGATGTTACTGGTACGTTGACCACGGGCTCGTAGATATCACGAAAGGGATGCCTTCAGTATGAGGCAGCAAATGCTGCTTCTCCAAGGGTCAGGAGATTGTGCAAGTGGAGGGCAGGAAGGGATTACTACTTCACCTTGTCACAGGCAGAAAGGGCTGACTACTTCACCTTTTCACAGGCAGGAAGGGCTGACTACTTCACCTTGTCACAGGCAGAAAGGGCTGACTACTTCACCTTGTCACAGGCAGGAAGGGCTGACTACTTCACCTTGTCACAGGCAGAAAGGGCTGACTACTTCACCTTGTCACAGGCAGAAAGGGCTGACTACTTCACCTTGTCACAGGCAGGAAGGGCTGACTACTTCACCTTGTCACAGGCAGAAAGGGCTGACTACTTCACCTTGTCACAGGCAGAAAGGGCTGACTACTTCACCTTGTCACAGGCAGAAAGGGCTGACTACTTCACCTTGTCACAGGCAGGAAGGGCTGACTACTTCACCTTGTCACAGGCAGAAAGGGCTGACTACTTCACCTTGTCACAGGCAGAAAGGGCTGACTACTTCACCTTGTCACAGGCAGGAAGGGCTGACTACTTCACCTTGTCACAGGCAGAAAGGGCTGACTACTTCACCTTGTCACAGGCAGGAAGGGCTGACTACTTCACCTTGTCACAGGCAGAAAGGGCTGACTACTTCACCTTGTCACAGGCAGGAAGGGCTGACTACTTCACCTTGTCACAGGCAGGAAGGGCTGACTACTTCACCTTGTCACAGGCAGAAAGGGCTGACTACTTCACCTTGTCACAGGCAGGAAGGGCTGACTACTTCACCTTGTCACAGGCAGGAAGGGCTGACTACTTCACCTTGTCACAGGCAGAAAGGGCTGACTACTTCACCTTGTCACAGGCAGGAAGGGCTGACTACTTCACCTTGTCACAGGCAGGAAGGGCTGACTACTTCACCTTGTCACAGGCAGAAAGGGCTGACTACTTCACCTTTTCACAGGCAGGAAGGGCTGACTACTTCACCTTGTCACAGGCAGGAAGGGCTGACTACTTCGCCTTGTCACAGGCAAAAAGGGCTGACTACTTCACCTTGTCACAGGCAGGAAGGGCTGACTACTTCACCTTGTCACAGGCAGGAAGGGCTGACTACTTCACCTTGTCACAGGCAGGAAGGACTGACTACTTCACCTTGTCACAGGCAGGAAGGGCTGACTACTTCACCTTGTCACAGGCAGGAAGGGCTGACTACTTCACCTTGTCACAGGCAGGAAGGGCTGACTACTTCACCTTGTCACAGGCAGGAAGAGCTTAGCAACTTCTCCACACAAGCAGGAAGGGCTGACTACTTTTCTTCGTCACTGGTATGTAGGGCTCGCTGCTTCACCTCGTCTCGAACATGGAGGACTTAGGGACTTCTTATCACAAGCAGGAAGGGCTGGCTGCTTCTCTTCGTTTCGGGAAGGACAAGATTTTATGGAAAAGAGCAAGGGGCGTCTGAAGGGGATACTGCCATCGGAACCTTGCTTTGTCCGACCTCTGAGTGTCGTCTCTGTCTGTGCCTGTCTATACATCTGTCTTGGGAAGTCTCTTCTGGAAACTTATATACCACTGTATGGGCGGAGCCAATGACGACAGACAATCGTCATTCCCACATAAGGAGATTTTTTATTTTCTGCACAATGATTGGTTCCTTAATAACCGACCCTTTCCGGTCACGCCATAGAAGTCCAGATTAAATTTCCTGATGCAATGTGGATCGAATATTGCACCATGTTACAAAGACATGGCTTGAGATACCACGTGGTGTCGGTTCCACAAGAAAGGGTTTTCATCGAATCGCTAATTGTCAACGAGGCGTTGACAACAGGAACTGACTGGTGAGCAAACACAGGAAGCAGTCATGTCTTGGAAAAGAGATACTTCTTTTTCGATATATTCCATCATTATTGCATCTACCCATGACAACCTGTGAAAGTGACCGCTTTTATTTCCAACCCGAAACATTCGGGAGAAAACTCCACGAAAAAATTAAAAGTCACTGAGAACTTCAGAGGAATTTCGCTTTGCAAGAAGACGCAATTCTCGCGAGACTCTTGACGGAATGGAAAAGCATTCAGGATTCAAAGCTTTCATACGAACTCTGAGCATTTATGAGGTGGCTTTCCCAAGAGAAATGAGAAGAAGGGAATAAAAAGCCTAGAACAATGGCTAGTTTTTCAGTTGTATTCTGCGGAGAACGTATCAAGAAGCAATTGTTATTGATCAGCGTTTAAATGATTTTGTACTTTTTGGAAAATCTGACATGTCAGGGCAGAAAGTCAGGTCAGAATCTATTCTGCTGTCTGAAGGAACAGAATTGAAAATAAATAGGATATAACATGAGAACATTTCTGGGATACTCTCATATTTTATGTATTTTATATGCTTATCATCTCATGCTTTATCAAGCGAATAAAAATATTTACGTATATACTGGCCTAAGTTCGATCCTGTAAATAAAAGTAAGACTCCAACAATTTCTACGAAAAACCTCAAGGATTTTTCCTGCCAACATCACCCGCCCACAGACATAAATATAAAAAATAATACTCTTCATATAATCAATATATATATATATATATATATAGAGAGAGAGAGAGAGAGAGAGAGAGAGAGAGAGAGAGAGAGAGAGAGAGAGAGAGAGAGAGAGAGAGAGAGAGAGAGAATTTCCTACCTAATTAAAGACAATCTCTAAAGAATAACAACATAAACTGGTTACCTGACCTTTGCAACAGTGGAAGGAACCTCCAGACTTCAACGTAACCTGGAATGAAAGGAGATGAATATTAAAAAAATTACATTTACCATTTTAGTTTAATCTAGGAGTAAGATTTATCCTTTAATACTTGTTACCATCCTTAGAAAAATAATTGAATATATAAATAAATTCATTGAGAACTTTAAAGCTCTGTGTGAAAATAACAGTTTTGGAAATTCAAGTAACTTTTAAAACTTTCCAAAAAAGGCCTAGCTGAAACGTATATATTTAAATCTAGATTTTTTTCATTATGCCCAAAAACTTGACTGGACAAAAACAAAAAAAAACTTCCCTAAAAACACATTAATTCTACAGAGAATGGAAAGAAATCTAAAATTTGGGCCAAAGGTCTGCCTTGGAAGCAAGAGCCCGTGCAATCGCAAGACTCATTCAGTCTCAGAGCAGAGGGTTAACAATTCGAACGAACTGGTCTGACATCAGTGATGTCAGTGAAGTGATGTCAGAAGAGTGACAGAATCCATTCAGAAACGGCCTCTCCGAGGTTACCTCCAGTGCTTTACACGCATTTCTTACTTTACCTCGATGAGGTACTTATATTTCTCACTTTATATGACTGCACCCCTTAACAAAGGATGACCACCAGATACTTCTAAATATGAATTTATAAAATTACTGAAGAAAAAAATTTTTTTTTGTTTATATTCAAGATAAAACTGTTACCTAAATCATAAGCAACTTTTTATAAGTGATAAACGGCGACTTCCATGAACTAGAAACAATTGCATATACAAAAAATCATTAAAAATAAGATCTGATATAAAATCATTACCTCAAAACGATACGAGTTTCATATTTGGTGAATCTAAATGAGAGGCAACAGAATAACGCTGGATTTTATCCAAAAACTTGAACTGAAACACTTTTCTTAGAGAGTCTAAAAGGGAAATATTTGTTCCGTGCAAGTTCAACGGACCAGAAATTATGAAGGGTGAATATTCAGTGAATATTCAGTCGAAAATCAGCAGAATATTCAGCAAATGAATTTTCTCTTAATATTCACTCACTCCTACGTGAGGAATACCATTGAATCTATAATAACGGTATTTTGGGGGGGGAAAAACGAGAGTATTTGAAACCCTAGACTCAAAATTACGTGGCTTATATTTACTTAGAATATGAATACGTTACTCTTCATGTTTTCATAAACTTGCATTTTCTGTGACAAAGAGAGAGAGAGAGAGAGAATAGAATGGAATATACAATTTTGGCCAAAGGCCAAGCACTGGGACCTATGAGGTCATTCAGCACTGAAAGTAAAGGTTAGTATGAAGGTGGAACGGGAGGATAACCTCGAAGCAGCTGCCCGATGAAACAATTGTTAGGCGAGGGAGGAAAGTAAGATGGAGGAAAAAATATGAACGGAGGTACAGTAAAGGGAACGGAGGGGGTTGCAGCTAGGGGCCGAAGGGACGCTGCGAAGATCCTTAAGCAGTTCCTACAATGCACCGATCTGCATCGATAACACACTAACACAAGCACACAAAAGACGAGCTTGTATCAAGCATTTTACTCAGGTCTTGCACAAATGAGCTTTCAGTAATTATGATTCATCTCACTAAATAACCCCGGCTACACTTAGATGATTATGCCTACAAATTGTTCAGGTCACAAGGTTTTCTTAACATTCAAGCATTATTCTATGTCCAATTCCGTTGCACGCATACAAAAGTAACTTGACTATGATACCAAAGTAACATCTACGTCCGTAAACTTAGAAATAACCTTTGTTTCCCGCTAGAACATGAAGCCTGGACCACTGAAGCTAGGCCTATGCTACTGATTTTATTTGAGACCTTCTTTTATGCACACATTCATTCCCTCACAGTCAAAATTCGTTTTTTTCTTGTTGTAACCTTTACTTAATCATTCCCAGTATCGTTCGAATACCCAGCAATGACAGAAAATTATGTCTCGGCTAGCCCTTTATGCCGTATGTGTGTCAATAACAGTCTAAGGATGGCAAGAACTGAACCCCAAAGCCCTGCAGTCACTGAGCTGTTATAATTATTTGTATGCTCAAGAAAAAATAATGCAAATATGCAGAGTTCCCGGAAAGAGAACCAAAATCTCACAGCCACGATGCCATAAAATGAATGATATTTCTCCGTCCTCCACTTCCGGCCAATATAATAAAGCTGCGACTGCTGCATTCACCTCCTCCAGACTGTCGTCTCACAGACAAACGATATTGCATGCTCTCTCGAATATTAACCTACATAAAATGACATATCTTTCATTCGTACTCGCACAGCCGGATGTTTCTTTTTATCTGCCCACGATGAGATGATAAAAAAAAAAAAAGTCCCTATTTAAAGCCCATCATCGCTCGTTGACGTCTGACACGAGTTGACTATTTGTTCCAAGGTCGTCATTTGTGCGCTTGCATTGATGTATTATCGATATGAATCGGCATTTCTATGATCTAAATAAGGTGTGAATGTTCTTTTTTTATATAAACATTCAAATATACTACTGTGAGTTTGCCACATCTACCTAAAACTTACGTTAAATAAACCAAGGCCCTGGTTTAGCCTAATAAATGGTATAAGAATAGGCTATGAACCAATGGGTAGCACTCTGCAAGTACCTACGAGCATTAACGTTGTAATGCTACAAAATCTAGCTCCAAAAATAATGTTAAATTCAAATCAGTGTTTAAAATGGCGATACAGTCAGTCACGTCTTTCAATTTAGTCCTCCTAACATCTCCTGGAAAACTATAGGGTTTAGAAGTACCTAGTCCTATAAAAATCTATCGTTCTAAAAAGGACACTTTGTTAAAATCTGGGAAGTGCAGGCGCTGGAACCTACGGAATGGAACCCTTCCTTACCTTCTTCCAGGGCCTGAGGAACGTCGTAGATGACGCCAGATTAAAACCCACTAAATTTTCAATCACTTCACAACACAGAACACAACCAGAGCCTTCGGAAGTCACTGAAACAAACACTGACATCTGGAAAGCACAAACAAACCAAAATCGGAGCCGCGTTTGTGGCCTGAGGCTGAAATTATCTGGAATTTAAGAGAGAACCAAGCCACCACCCTCTCAGGGGCAAACACACACACAAGTATTAAGTAGCCAGGCAGGACAGCAACTCTGGCCCTCCCTCACCCCCAAAATTCTCCGTCAGTAGTTAACCGTTTTAATGCTTGTTATATACTTTAGCCTTATTACAGCAGAAAGACTAAAGTAAATTTGTTGTAAATCATACTTATGCAAAGACAAATAAACATAATATCATTTTACGTTATATATTATAGACATTATCATCTGTTAAATACTTTATATTATCATCAGCAGCTTTTTCACTTCTCTCGACACGAAACTGAACAATTTGAACACCACTGGTCCAGAAAAAAGTATGAACCCCAAGATCGATCTCAGAGGGGAGAAACGATTTATACAGGCCGTTTCCCTGAAAATCAATTAAGCCTATGGTGAATTAGGTACCTGGTGGTCACATGACTGTGTTTTTGATTGGTTAACTGACAGGAAGGATTTTCTCTCTCAAATTTAAAATAGTATTACATTATTACATTACATATCATGGGATATTTTCAGTCCCGTTGCTAAGTAACCAATTGGTTCTTAGCCACGTAAAATAAGTCTAATCCTTCGGGCCAGCCCTAGGAGAGCTGTTAATCAGCACAGTGGTCTGGTAAAACTAAGGTATACTTAACTTTTCAGCGTAATATTAAATAAAATATATATTTTAAAGCATATATATATATATTTATATATATATATATATATATATATATATATATATATATATATATATATATATATATATACAGTATAATTATACATATAAATACATATACTACAAGAGTGAGGGGTTGCTCGTTATTGACAACAACACCAATAGCCAGACTCAGTGGGGGGGGGGGGGGCGTGTACCAGCATATGTCCAGATTATAGACTGGCAGGATCCTTTGAAGGATCTTCTTCTTCTTCTCCAGGATTTTGCTAAGACAATGTGGCGTCGTCTCTTGAGGTCTATTGGAACTAAAGAATACAAAATCTATACAAAATATATTTTTACTTACGATTTTATTTTCAAAATTATTTAATAGTTCCTTAAAGACCCTTTGTCTGGAAATAGCAGTTTAATATTTCATAGAAGTTTGAATACATATCCCTCCCCCCCCCCCCCAAGCTTTCTCTCTCTCTCTCTCTCTCAGGAACTTTTGTACGAAAATGTTTCACTTTAATATTTTCTTTTGGCAAGAGTACAGATCTCTCTCTCTCTCTCTCTCTCTCTCTCTCTCTCTCTCTCTCTCTCTCTATGTTGGACGAGTCCATTGGTCCACACCAGACCACTTCTTCCCCTTATCATATTACCTTAGTGGGTAATGGAGGTGAAGTCAAAGGATTAAGGAAAGTGGATTGCAGAGAAAATAGTCTTGCTTTTTTTCCTGACCTGCGACCATACTAAATAATCTTTCAAAATGTTTTTATTTTTTATGCTAGTAAAGCTAGCATAATTTTCCTTTTTTCGGCATCAAGTAGATGTGAAGATATTTTTTCACCCACTGTAAGATCATTTAGTTTGGCTGTTATCTCTGTACCTTCTAAAATTTCATTCTGGATGTCACAAATCCTGTTCTTGAGAAGTTTAATCCTGTCATAATTTACACTAGTTTTGTAGTTTGTCATAAAAATGACGTCATCTTGTTTGTAGTCGGTTCAGCAAGCCATACTTGTCTTGTGATATCTTATTACACAGTTTGACAAAGACATTTTTACAGGGTAATTCTGCCCAGTCCCACCAGACAAGTATGTTATCAAATGTACCCTTTTTCTGCTCTATAGGCTACACTGCCATACATGCACAAACATTTCTCCAATTTCATCAGAATCTAAAACTTTCACATTTACCTTCCAATACCGTGTGCAAATTTTGCGTTAATGTTTAACTTCAAAGCAACCACACTATGATATGAAAAACTTATTGGAAAGGTGTCAACAGATATTATATTTCAAATAACTTTACAGCAAATATCCTACCTATTCTGGCTCCATAGTTTTCCAGGGTATAAGTGTACTCTGGTATTCTGTTTGAGAATTTATAATCATCTTTCAAAGCAAGATTTTTCACAAGAGCACTCACAGACTTAGACAACAAGGCTTTGTTATGATTACTGCAATCTCTTGTGCACGTTGTACGGTTGAAGTTGCCTCCAAAAATGAGATCACCATTATTATGTCTGAGGCAGGACAACATTTCATTTCTGAAGAAGTCTTCCATTCCAGCAGGTTTACTTGTACCAGGTGGAGCATATACATTCATAATAGGTGTAATACACTTATTGTAACATACCCTTACACCCACAATTCTACCATTAATGTCCACTTCCTTGGTTAAAAGTTTTACACCGGTTTTATTATTTATACATATCATTGTACCGCCACTCGTGAAATTAGTGAGATAACTCAGGACTGAAATATCTTTAACATTATGCTCTGGAATTAGCAGAATATCAATTTTATAGTACATGATAAGAGACACAACCTTCATTTGCTTATTTACCTCATTTATATAAGCCATTAATATTTAAGATGACAAATGAAAAACCCATTATAAAACCAAAAAAATTGAAAAATTACATTTTCTTTGACTTTGATAACCTACCTCTCCCATTCAGTTTGACTTCCTTCCTTTTTCCTTCAGTGGATTTTCCTTTAATTTACCTACAGTTTCTAAGTCTTTATTCAACTGCCATTCTGACATTATGTCTGAACCTTTATCGTCATTTTTCAAATCATCTTCAATATCACTCACTTTATTTACCTCTAAATCCATCTCACATTCTTCAGCAATATCATCCACAGATTCATCATTCCTATACACTGGAGCCGCTACGCTAATTTCTTCCAGACCTTCCAGTTCTTCCTCGTCTTTATCATCATCATCATAACTTGAGAAGCACCTTCGGGTGCACTTTTTGTTGCAAAAATGTCACTGTCGCTGTCAGTATCCTTTCTATGATCATTATTGGTTGTAACAAGTCTAGTGGTTTATCTTCTATTTCAGCTGGATTTCCAGCAGCATCATCAACACTTCGGGATCAGGGAGTGGTTACAAATTGTCCTTCTACTGCTTCGCATATATTATCCCTCTGGTCCTTTTCCAGGATGCTAGATTCTTCTTTGTCACTGCCAATATTTTCATCAGATGGTTGTTCCGCATTTCCTTCATCATCTTTTGCGTGTTGAATATCAGAAGTTCCATTTCCTACCAGTACATCACCCTTACCAGAATCCTTGCCGGGCATTGCTGGGAAGTCATTCAAACGGAAAATAACTTCGGTTCATTATCCACGTTACAGTTAACTACCACATGAGAGTCTCTTCCGCATTTGTAACACGTCTCTTTTTGGCCATTATGTAGAAAACAGCATTAGTGTATAACCACAAATATTTCTGGCGGACGGGATATTTTTCTTCATTTGCATATTCACACTGCGTTCCATTTCACAGACCAGTATGGACTTTTCCATACTGGCTGAGGACACTAGTTACAAGGGAGTCTTCCCAGTCAAATGGTGCATAATGTACTGATACATATGTAGACACACTGCTCAAATGAACTACTAGAACAGTTTCCCCGTTACCAAAATGAATCACTTTGTCTTCATACTCTCGGATGAAGACATCAAAAACATTAACTTCAAGAAATTTCACAGCAACTCTGTTATTTGGAATATTCTGAAATCCTCGGATGTCTCTATTTACTTTCAATTAATTGAATATGACATCGCATGTGGAGTCATAATGAGGGGGGGCAGGAAAACTTTCAACCAATTTGCCATCGCCTTCAGGTAGAAACTGTTGCGCTTTCTGTGATGACGTCACATCGCCTGAGGCGACCCGAGGCCCCCGCCCTGGAAACTCCTGGAAGGCGTATTGAGGCAAACTAGGTCCAAATAAAGAGTCTATGCAACAAACAAGTTAACTTGAAGCACCAATTAGTTCACTGCCAACTTACTCACAAGTTGGAGTCCAATGTCACGAGAAAAAAAAATGCGGCCTAATAATCACAAAATGCGAAGAGCGTTTGTAAACAATCAAGGGTTCTTCTTCTTCTTCTTCTTCTTCTTCTTCTTCTTCTCACATTTCCGCTATGGGTGATAATAATTGTAGTGTCATTTTTCCTTTTTATGAATTCTTTATTTCCAGTTGATGTTGTACTTACTTATCTTAACACAATGAACATGTCAAGTAATGAGGAAAGATTGTAATAAAAATAATCTGGCCAGTTGTTCATTTACGCTGATTTTCTTAGGTGGGCAATAGGTGGCGGTAACACATTGCTTGAGTAACTTAAAAATCTTTTCCACTTTTGGGTGGAGAAAGGACCGCATGGTGACCATGTGGCCGCCTTAGAGTATCTGGAGAGTTGAAGGCAAAACTAAATTACGATTTCATTGATAGTTTTCATATGATTTCATTTGATCGTGACTGGAAAAGTCGTAGTCATCGTCTCCTTAGACGGAGGCTAAAACTGAACTCAAATGGAAGCGTAACACAGCCTTGGGACACAAGACGACTCCCTGCAATCATCACGTGACTATTAAATCATCTTGGCCTAATGAGGAATCACTTGCTTTGACTCTTTCATTCCCTGTCTGTCACTTGCTTTGACTCTCGTTCTCTTTCATTTTCTCTGACTTTCATGCTGTCTTTCACTTGCTCTGACTCTTTCACTCGCTTTGGCTCTCGTTCTCTGTCTTTCACTTACTTTGACTCTCTCTGTCTCTTGTTTGCTTTGACTCTCATTCTCTGTCTGTCACTTGCTTTGGCTCTTTCGCTCTCTGTCTTTCACTTGCTCTGACTCTTTCATTCCCTGTCTTTCACTTGCTTTGACTCTTTTCATTCTCTTTCACTTGCTCTGACTCTTTCATTCTGTCTTTCACTTGCTTTGACTCTTTCCATTCTCTTTCACTTGCTCTGACTCTTTCATTCTGTCTTTCACTTGCTTTGACTCTTTCCATTCTCTTTCACTTGCTCTGACTCTTTCATTCTGTCTTTCACTTGCTTTGACACTCTCACTTTCTTTCACTTGCTTTGACTCTTTTACTCCTGCCTTTCACTCACTTTTGGCTCTTTCACTCTGCCTCTCACTTGGTTTAACTCTCACCCTCTGTCTTTCACTTGCTTTGGCTCTTTCATTCTCTGTCTTTCACTTGTTTTAACTCCCACTTGCTTTGACTCTTTCATTTGCTTTGGCTCTTTCACTCCCGCTTGTTTTAACTCTTTCACTGTTGTAAAGCCATGTTGTACAGTCTCTGCTGATCATGTTGTTTGTAAAGTCCTGGCTAAGCAAGTTTTCTTTGATCACGGCCCATTTTCTTTGTACCTACGATTTGTCACGCTGGACGGGCCAGGACACGTAAAATTCGATTGTTTAAACTGTGTATGCAATTATTTATCTGCTCATCAACTGTATACCGTGTATTTCTTCTTTCGCAGGCGTCAAGATTATACTCAACTTTAATTCTGTCTATTGTTACATTGTATATTGTACTCGTTCACTGTATTTATTTATTAATTGTTATCGACTTCAGGTCACCCTTGCTTCCATGTCTTCCGCGGCCCGACGCCAGTCTGCCGCTATATAAACCAGCAGTAACTTTTACCTAATCGTTTCTTTTGCACCTCTTATACTGCCGCTTGCTTTGGCTTTTTCACTAGTTTTATTAAAACTCTTTCATTGTGTCTTTCACCTGCTTTGGCTCTTTCACCTGTTTTAACTCTCACTTGCTTTGACTCTTTCACCCTTTGTTTTTCATTTGCTTTGACTCTCACTCTGTCTTTCAATTGCTTTAATTCTTTCACCCTCTGTCATTCACTTGCTTTAACTCTTTCACCCTCTGTCATTCACTTGCTTTGACTCGTTCACCCTCTGTCTTTCACTTGTTTTAATTCTCAGTCTTTCATTAGGTATGGCTCTTTCATTGTCTTTCACCTGCTTTGGCTCTTTCACTGTCTTTCACTTGTTTTAACTCTTTCACTTGCTATGACTATTTCACTCTCTTTCACTTGATATGGCTCTTTTGCTCTCTGTCTTTCACTTTTTTTTTTACTCTTTCACTTGCTTTGGCTCTTTCGCTCTCTCTCACTTGCTTTGACTTTTACCCTTTATCTTTCACTTGCTTTGGCTTTCACTCTTCCTCTCTTTTGCTTCATAAACTTGATGAAATGAATGAGCACACTTCATGACGACCTCCTTAAAGCGTGCAAGTGAAAATGGCAGTGTTTATGGAGTGCACGACAGAAATTGTCACGCTCAAATGAAATTTGCGACAGAAACTTTGGATTTATGAAGCGTGCCAGAGAGAGAAAATGGAAGGTTCTGCAGTGTGCGAGGGAAAGTCTACTAAGTTTTGTAGTGTGCGACAGAAAATCTAATAAGTTTATGAAGTGTGCAAGAGATTTTTATCAAGTTTGTGAAGTGTGCAAGAGAACATTTAATAACTTTATGAAGTGTGGGATAGGACTTTAAATAAGTTTTATGGAGAGAGAGAGAGAGAGAGAGAGAGAGAGAGAGAGAGAGAGAGAGAGAGAGAGAGAGAGAGAGAGAGAGAGAGAGAGAGAGAGAGACTTTCAACGAGTCTATGAAGCGTGCAAGGCTTTGTAGTTGTATGGTGAAGTCTTAATGGCTTATATTAAGTAATATCATTTCTTTTTTACATAGATTTCAGATCCCTGTGTATCCCATTGTGTAAATAATTGCTGTCGTTATATTACAGGATCTTTTGTATCATTGCATAAAAATACATTAAAATTGTACAATATTTATAATGAAAATTCAGGGTGTCAAGTAACTGTATATTTATAATGTATTGATACCTTGTACAGTTAAGGAGGCAGCCAATAAAAAGAAATTATTACAAACGCTTTTATCTAGCAACAAACAAATCAATACAACCACAATAAATAAAAAAATTATAAACTTCATTTTTTCATTATACTTTAGTGCTCCCCCCCCAAAAAAAATGGTGGACTGACCCTATGGAACACGTCTATGGTTCAGAAAATATTTCGGCACATCTGGGAACTAGCAAAAAAATTCTGAGGTCATCAAGATTTGTGAGGAGTATATTAACTAATCTCAAAACACACTAGCTTGATATAAAACTGCTTCTACTGAATCTTCAACTACCAATAATACTCTCACAATATCCCAAAACTTTCAAGGAACACAGGACCTACCAAAATACCATTTTCCATCACCCTGGCAATTCGTGGGACCTGATGAAACATCTCAAATATTTTGACCACACTAAAAAATTTAGAAGACTGTGCTCCTCTTTCCATACAATTCTTAAAATGACTTTGAAGCTTTTACTGACTAGAAATTCTGTTTCACACACACACACACATATATATATATATATATATATATATATATATATATATATATATATATATATATATATATATATATATATATATATATATATATATATATATATATCAGCATCATCATCATGGCCTCCAACAAGGCAAGGAGATGCAAAGGCCCTCTGTCAAATTCTGCCACTCTTCTCTTTCCTCTGTTTTGCCTTGTAAAAATCTCCCCTCATTCCTGCATCCCATCTCACAGTTCTCATCCAAGTAGGAATGTGTATTCCAATGCTTCTGGTGGCCCACAGGAGCCCTGCTGACAATATCAAGATTATTCTCCCTAAGGTTGTGCAAAGGACACGTCTAAGCCTTCTCCATATATGTTTAATACAGCTCATTGTTGAGGACAGTCTGGTGAGTAGTGACTAACTTATCTAACATTCACTCAGTTACCTGCATTCACCACAAGAACATTTTTCTCCTGATTATCTACTTTAAGAATATGTTCTGCACTATAATTCGTATCACACAGGAAATACATTTCATAACTGCTACGGGATCTTGTGGAACTTTGTCACTACCTGCGCCAAAAGTGCTTGAAGTTCCTCTGTAAGGCCGGGCGCACATTGAGACGCAGGCGACACAGGCAGCACAGCACAGAGCAGGGCAGAAAACTGCATTTCACTATTTTAAATGTAAGCGCGCACATTGTCAAGCAGGACAGCACAGCGCAGGGGCGGACCTGCTTCGGCCTGCGTCACGCAGTGTTTGAAACGCAGTTTTCTGCGCACATGCGGCACAGGAAGTAACTCGCTCAGTAATCCACCAAATTATTATATGATGTGAAAGTCATATGTCTGATGATTTTGTTAATTTCTGATGAATCTCTCGGAAAGACCTGTGTGCTTCTTATCAACACTGTTTTCCCTGTTATTTTTCCTTTTTACAATTATCCATTATAATGACATTATGTAGGCAGTATTACAGGTCAAAAGAAAAGGGAATTGTTCATCAGATGATTTTTTCCTCCGTTCCTATATTGCTGAAAGACAGATGTGAAGGAAAATAAAACTTATCTTAAAAACACAGCCAGTTTTTCTCTACTCCCGACTGGTTTTTTGGGCGTTGCAACCTTCAGATGATATGTCACTTTGTATCATGTTATGCACCTTATCAAATTGTTCTCTGCTTAATCTGAAATAATTCTTGAATTTTTCATCACTCAACTCAGATGTTAAACCAAATGCACCATGGGTATTCCTCTTGGCCATGTACTCACTCCTCCACAGTGATCTCTTTCCCCTACAAATGTCATATAATAACAAAGTATTCTCGAATTCATTTTCCGAGTCAGATTCTGAGCTGAGGTTTCTCAGGTAATCATGAGCGGCAGCCATGATCACAGGGCCTGCATAGGACGACAGACTGCTTCCTATTGTGCACACCACACCTATGCTGACCTGCCCTGAGTCTGCCCTGCTCTGCACTGCCCTGCGTCTCAATGTGCGCCCGGCCTAAGAGCCCCAACGCTGTCTCTTCCAAACACGTGTGTGTTCGTGTGTTCATCAATCGTCATCATCGGAGTCGACAGGACAAAACAGGAGCGTCTCGTTTTCTTTCTCTACAGGAATTCTCACAGACTCATCATCAACATATAGTTACGGGCTGCTCTAGAAGCAAGAGCCCGTGCTGGCACAAGGCCAGCTAAATCTAAAACAACAACAATCTACAGGAACGCGATTTCAACCATACAATATTTCCGTCTGTTCTCCCTAAGCATTGTTGTCTTAATGTATGTACATTCACCACTACTTGCATTGCCATGCAAGCATTCTAATCATGTACTCATAATGTTCCAACGAATCTCCTGTATCGAACTGTATGTGTGTTTCTGTTTGTGAAGACGCCAAATGTCTCGCCATTTCACATTTATTATGCTACTGCATTGTATCCATTAATCTGTCTTGAATCTCAAGCAATTGGCCATATGTAGAATTTCCTGGCCTTTCCACTGATGTATGTTTCATCACTGTATGTTAATCATGTCTCTTGATATCGCCATCTGTTTGTCTGCCGACAAACACAGATGTCTGAACCTTTTATCTCTGTTTTACCTGTCTGTGTGTAGACGCTACATTACCGCCCGCACGCGTCAATAACATCGAAGATTCTGTACATTCATCAGAGTAAGGAACAACCAATAAACCAGTAAACACCCAGCCAGTATGTCATTCATATCCTAGTCCTTACACCTCACCAACCATTTCTCTCTCTCTCTAAATCTTCAGCTGAAAAAAATAAGAAAACCCTTACAGACAGAGTCAAGACTTATAAACCCAAGAGGGCTCCAAAGGGAAATCAGCCTGCAGAAACAAGTTTTAGGAAAAGGTCATAAATAAATAAACACGAGGGAACAGAACATAAAACCAATACACCTAAAATTTAGAAATTCAGATGTCAGTAAAAAGCAGGGCTGAATTTGCTCTTCGTTTGGATGTTCGGCGATCAGAAGATTCCGCAACGGCACCTGGCAAACTATTCCACATTTAAGTTGTAGCTAAAATAAACCTCCTAGAAAACTGAGCCACAGTCAGAAGCAGAGTTGCCACTTCAGCGCGTTTCTGGACAGTCTAGCGCATTTTTTTTCTATCTGGCGCAGCCGCGCTATTTGACGCCTTTTAGACAAATCTAGTGCTTTTCCAGCTGATAACATAAAATATGTTAAACTGATTGCCTTTCAGTCTTTTGCCCCGCTGTATTGAAACAATTTCCGCATTATCATTGTTATATTATAGGAGACCGCTCTTTCTCTTTTTCCCAAACTGTGCTGTAGGGTCGTAGGCTACTGTTAGTTAGTCAAAAGATTGGTTCTGTTCATGAGAGTACTCATCTTGAACAGATGGCGGTGGGAGGAGCAAGTTGAGAGCTTGACTCGGTAGGAGGAGAAGGCAAGGGATTACTTAAGTTTGGGATTAACAAAGCTTGCAGTCCGACTCAAAATGTGGTCTACCACACAAGATGCGACCCTAAAACAGAAGCAGACATCATGCTATAGAGATACTTTTACTATTTACTTAGAATTTTCTCTTCAAATAAGAATTAAAGTTATGTACTATCTGCATGCAAGCATCCAACACGTTATGCACTTCTGTTTGTTAATAATTTCATTTCATTTAATCAATTGCTCTCTATCGATGAACAATTTCTTATCCACTCGATATAGAAATATGATTAAATAAAAACCAGACTTTCAATTATTTTATTCATTATTCTGTTTAAGAAAATTTTTATCTGAATCTTAACTGAAAACTATAAATTTAAGTTTATAATTTTTTTGGCATTTCAAAATATCCTAGCGCCTTTTACAGCGCTCCTAAGAAAGGATTTAGTGTGTTTCTGGCGCGTTTTGGAAGCTCCTGCATCACGTTTTCAAAATCAGAAATGGCAGAAGTTACACACCTGCTATGTCTGGTACAAACTTCAAAGAGCCAGCTGTGTGTGGCAAGCCTTGCAGAGTATTGGTGTTTAGGCATCGTTAAAAAACACAATACCTTTGTCTCACAAGAGCAAAAAGGACTGTTTCGTAAAGAGGATTTGCTTTTCTTTAGCATCTCAACTTCTTCAGCCGAAAAAAACCCTCACACTGAACACCCTATGAAAACCAATTCCTGCAAGATTAACTGCACAAAAAACCCAATCAGATATCTGAATGTAAAACAATAATACATTCGAGTTTCAAATAGAAACCAGAAACAACTGTCGTACAATACAGAAACATTCATTTACAGCTCACAGCCATTGGCAAAATGTGCTGTCAAAACAAAGCCTTCATGAAAAAGTCAAAATAAAATGTAAGACTATCACAACCTTCAGAGGTAGACCAATAATATGGCAGCAATACAACGTAAAAAGTTCTAGTTTTTGTGTGAACATGTACTTCATAACAAAAAATTCCACTGAATGAAATACCACATATGATATACAATTATACAAAAAACTGTTATTTTCAACTACATACAGAAGCTTGGCCACTATTGTAATACAATAAAATACAGTACAGTAATCCCTCAATTCAACAGGAACTGATCTACAGGGCTTCTCTACATGTCAGCTACATTATCATGAAACATTTTGGCATCCATTTTAGGTAAGATAAATTTGCTAGATAAATCTTATAATGGAATATATGTAAGGTATAACTTAGTTTAGACTACAAAAAGACATGAATTACTATTAGCTGCGAGAGAACTTGAAAAATTCAAGAGCAGGTTCTTACAAGGTCTTTCTTGCTTTTCAAAAGACTAGACATCCTACTAAACCATATCTGGATTATGATTATTAAAAGACAAGAGCACAATTTTGCTTCTTCCGTGAGAATAATTAATGAATTTAATTTTTTAAAAATTTGGAGAAATTGACAATCCTTTCTTAGTTAAAAGATTCCTTTTTTCAATACAGGAACTTTCAAAAATTATATCTGAAAGTCAGTGGTACTTTTACATGAAATTCTTGAAAGCAAAATATATTCACCGTTAATAATTCTATAAAAGCACAGTACAAGGCATAATGTAACATGAAGTACAGAATACAAGGGGAGATTTTTAATGTTAATTATACAAAACGAGTCTACTTTCGAGCCAGGCTAGGCCTATAGTACGCCAAAAAAATGATATTTTAATGATAAAATAAAGTTTGTTCATACTTACCTGGCAGATATATATATAGCTGTATTCTCCGAAGTCCGACAGAATTTCAAAATTCGCGGCACACGCAGTGGCCGGGCAGGTGGTTAGTACCCATTCCCGCCGGTGGGAGGCGGGTATCAGGAACCATTCCCATTTTCTATTCAGATTTTCTAACGCCACTGACTCCTGAGGGGAGGAGGGAGGGCAATATGAATATATATATCTGCCAGGTAAGTATGAACAAACTTTATTTTATCATTAAAATATCATTTTGTTCATGAGACTTACCTGTCAGATATATATATAGCTGAATACCACCTTTGGAGGGGGGTTGAGACAGCCAAGAATTAGGGAAAAAACCAATTATTGGTAAAATTATTTTGGTTCCTTATCTGATAGCGTAGCTGACTGAGTGGTTACTGTCACTCTAGTCTGCTTCTGCTTTACTAGAGACCCCAGCGAGGTAGTGACCTATATAGCTGGCGACTTCTAGATGATCTGTCAACGGGGGCGTGACCACAATGTGACTAGATCATAGACCATACAAAGAGGACAAAAGAGCATTACTAACCACCTAACCAACACCTAAAGCGTTAGTTTGCAAAGGATTGGGAAGACTGCCTCCAGTAGTCGACCCAACAACCATAAAAACACAATTAAAAAGGGGATAGGATCAGAGTTACCCCCTGTCCCCAAGGTTGCTGAAGCAGCAATGTATGGTCCCAGCGAAAAGCAATTTCGTATGCTACCTAAACATCTTGCCAAGAGTGTGAGGCAAACACCGAATTGACTTCGCCAAAATGTGGCACTGAGAATGTCACTGAGTACCATATTTTTCTTGAACGCCAAGGAGGTAGCAACTGCCCTCACCTCGTGAGCGTTAACTCTCAACAACTTGAAGTTGGAGTCGTCACAACTAGAGTGTGCGTCCTTAATGACGTCCCTAATGAAGAATGCCAGTGCATTCTTCGACATAGGTTTAACTGGTTGCCTCACAAAACACCATAAAATATCCGAGGGACCACGAGTGTCTTGTGTTCTTTTAAGGTAGTACTTGAGCCCTAACTGGACATAGAACTCCCTCAGGTTCCTGTCCAATAAGGTCTGCTAAACCTTTAATTTCAAAGTGTCTAGGCATAGGGTTAGAAGACCTATCATTCTTAGCCAAGAACTTAGGGCTTAAAGAATAGACAGCATTGTGTTTCTTGAAGCCCACATGACGGCCTCGAACTTCGCTCATTCTCTTCGCCGTCGCCAGAGCCGTGAGGAATGCCGTTTTCGAGTAACATCCTTAAGAAATGGAGAGTGGAGAGGCTCAAAAGGACTAAACATCAAAAACTTGAGCACTACGTCCAAGTTCCAAGCAGGGGGAATTAGCTGAGGAACCTTGGACGTCTTGAAAGAGCTCATAAGATCGTGGAGGTCCTTATTGTCAGACAAATCTAATCCTCTGTGTCTGAATACAATCGAAAGCATGCTCCGATAACACTTGATAGTCGGAACTGCTATATCGAGTTTTTCTCTTAAGTAAAGGAGAAAATCCGCAACCTGGCTCACAGTGATAGAGGAAGAGGAAAAACCCTTCTTTCTACACCAACCTTTTAAGGTTGCTCACTTCGCTAGATATATCCTCAAGATGAAGAACTTCTGGCTCTAGCGATGGCCCGTGCCACCTGGCCAGAAAAACCCCATCGCTCTGACCAAGTTTCGATAGTCTGAAAGCAGTCAGGTTCAGAGCGGGGAGATTCGAAGATATCTCGCGAAGTGGGTTTGTATGAGCAGGTCTGCTCTCATAGGAAGGGTCCTCGGAACGTCTACCAACCAGAAGAGAAACTCCGAGAACCAGTGGTTCGAAGGCCAAAACGTGGGGATGAGAGTCATCCTCGTCCCTTGTGAGGCCACGAACTTGCGTATGACTTCTCCCAGAATTTAGAACGGGGGAAAAGGCGTAAACATCTATTCCCGTCCAATCCCAGAGAAGAGCATCTATCGCAACTGCCCCCGGGTCGAGTACAGATGAGCTTTATAGAGGAAGCCTCGCTGTTCTTGAGGTCGTGAAAAGATCCACAAGATGGCGACCCCAAAATTTCCAATAATCTTGGCAAACCTCCTGATGAAGGGTTCATTCCTTCGGCAGGAGTTGATGGCGCCAACAGAGCAGGTCTGCTCGAACATTTTCGACCCCTGCAACAAAACTTGTGAGAATCGAAATGTTGCGAGCATAGGCTCAAAGAATAATCTCTCTTGCAAGGCTGAACAGGGAACAAGTAGTATTGTCTGAGTTTGCTAGAACTACACGATTGCAAACTTGGACCTCGAAGAATTGGAGAGCTAAAAGATAGCCGCCAAATCTTTGAAGTTGATGTGCCAGGACACCTGTTCCTCTCTCCAGGTTCCTAACACTTCCTCTCCCTCTAGTGTTGCCCCCCAACCTGTTGACGACCCGTCGGAAAAACAACACTAGGTCGGGGTTCAGAAGCTTGAGGGAGATCCCTTCTGCAATTTCGTTGGATCGAGCCACCACTACAGATCCTCTTTTACATAAGGAAGAATTCTCAATTCCTCTTTCAAGTCTTCCTTGCTTTGCCAGTTCTCCAACAGAAAGAACTGAAGAGGCCTGAGATGCAGACTCCCCAGTGAAACAAACTTCTCCAGCGAGGAAATGGTCCCCAGCAGACTCATTCATTCCCTCACCGAGCATGTTTCCTTTTTCAAGAAGGCCAAGACTTTTTCGTACATAGAAGTTGCCGTTCTTGCGACGGAGACGCTATAAAAGCCGCTGAATACATCTGAATTCCCAGACACAATGGACAGTGAGGGGATCAGCTGCGACTTTTCCACAGACCAGAAGTCCCAGGGACTTCACGAGTTGCAGAGTCAACTGAAGGTCCTCCAGATACCTTCGCTTCGACGACGCTCGAATCAACCAGTCGTCCAAGTAGAGTGAGATCCTGACGTGCGACAGGTGCAACTGCATCGCAACGTTTTCCATGAGAAGTGTAAACACTCTCGGAGCAAAATGCGACGCCAACAGCATCTGGTGTTCCCAGGCGGTCACCCATCCAAGTACTGACCAGACCCAACGTTGCTTAACTTCACTGATCGGACGAGAAGCGGTGCTTTCAACGTGGTATGGCCGTTGTGCAGAGTCCAAAGCAGAGAGCCCTGAACTGGTACGTCTAGTCCCCCAAGACAACCTGAGATACTTCATCGAACGTGGATGAATTGGGGCGTGAAGATAACTATCTTGGAGATCCAAAGATACCATCCAATCCCCGGGATGAAGGGCTCCTAGTATTGACTGCGAGGTCTCCATCTTGAACTTTTCCTTCTGGACCAAGTTGTTCGACTTGTTGACATCCAAGACGGGTCTCCAGCCTACTGAAAGTTTTGGGACTAGAAACAATCTGTAGTAAAATCCCGGGGAACAGCGAGTCCAAGACCTGTTCCACTGCTCTCCGCTCGAACATCTCAATAGCTAGAGGTAAGACATCTTAATTATAAGAAAAGTCAAAAGCAAAATCAAAAACGGTCCACAAAGAGCGTATGCCAAGTCACAGATCCAGTCGAATACCAAAAAACAACCAAAATACTTAAGTGACAACAAATTTCGAAATCCAAATGGCGGAGGAACTGACAACAGGTGTTGACAGTCCGGCGACAGAGAAAATCTGAATAGAAAATGGGAATGGTTCCTGATACCCGCCTCCCAGCGGCGGGAATGGGTACTAACCACCTGCCCGGCCACTGCGTGTGCCGCGAATTTTGAAATTCTGTCGGACTTCGGAAAATACAGCTATATATATATCTGACAGGTAAGTCTCATGAACAAATTTGCATTTTTGAGCGCCCGTCGAATAACAGGGCTGGGGTGCTAGCCTGGCTCATGGTCCAGGCCACAGGATGAGAAGGCTGCGCGACACCTTTCATTGCTGCCTGGTGGACAAGACGGTTGCGTTTGTCGGCCTTCCTCTTGTCCACCGCAGCCTCCACTTCTCCTCTGGGGAAGAGGGAGGTGGTGTCCAGAATTGGTCCGTTGTGCAGGGAGACTGCAGCTTCGGCGCTCACTGGTCTGTAGATTCGGGACAACAGCGCATCCCGTCTCTTCGGTGCCAGGTTTGCCCACAGGTTTGCCGTCTGGTGGGCTATAAAAGAGATGGCCTTTCCACCCAACTGGCAAAGACTCCTGAAGGTCGGGTCTTCGTTCTGAGAGCCAGATGAAGACGCAATCCTCGACAATGCGAAGGCCCAGTTGTCAAACCAGGAGATCGCCTGGAGAGCAGACAGAGCTGTCCCCTCCAGGGCGTTCAGCTCAGCTTGCGTGAGGAGCGCAGGCTCCCCAGTTAGCTGAGCTGAAGTGGTACCAGGAGCTAGACGAGCTAGGCCCAGTTCCACTACCTTCTGCTGCAGTGCTCCCTCCAAAGGCACGTAGTACTACGTCTGTCTCGGCAGAGGGGGAGGTAACAGCTTGGTGGAGCGAGTCGAGCGAAGCGAAGACGTTGGTCCGGAGAACAAGTCGTTCACCTGCTTGAGGACGCTGTCCGCCAAGGGAGACCATGGTAGTCCAAGGGAATGTTTCGGTTCCATCTTGGAAGCGTAAAACTTCTCCAACCTGGCAACCGTTCTTCCAAGGGGGTTGGAAATGGTTCTTCCAGACCGCTGTGCTGATGAATCAGCGCAATGACCTCAACAAATGCTCTCTGCATTTCTGGAGTATCCGCATCTCTTGGAAGAGGACCTTCCAAGAGACAGTCTTCCAGAAACGCCCCTCCCGCAGGAGAGCCCGAGACAGACCCCGTATCTCTGTCCCTGACAACAGAGGCGTACGACCTCTCACTCGGTTGGAGTGAGGAAGGAATGGACGCCCCCGATGCCGACTGTACAAGAGCCTCAACTCCAGTAATTCTATCGACCCCCTGTCTCCTCCCAGAGAACCACAAGGAAGTTGAGGGGGTGGGAGAGGCAGAGCGAGCACTACCGTCGTGTCCACTGGTATAACCAGTGGAGGCCACGGACCCCTTACGATCTCCAACCCATGGTGGAGCGTCGCGAGAGGGCCTAGATGGACTTACTCGTCTGGGCGAACAACCGTCTTGACGATCAGGGGACAGCCTCCTCACAGCCAATCCACGCTCTGATGCTGAACGGTCCTCCGCACTGGAGCGTGTAGAGGAGACCAACGCAGGGGTGCGGACTGCCGATTGGAGACCGCTGTCCCTAACGTCCGGGCGTGTTCCAGCCTTCTTCGATGCCGAAGCAGTCGAAGAAGGCTGCGGGGACCTCTTCTTGGTTCCTCCCGACAACTTCGCAGCAGAGACGTCCATGGACACCTTCTCCGATGATCCTTTGTCCGACTTAGACAAGGATGACGGTTTAGGTGAAGGAGAAGCCCAAAGTCTCTTCCTCTTCTCTCATTCCGTGCCCAAGCTCGCTACAGGAAAGGAGCGGCTTGAGGCCGCATGGTCTCCCTTAGGCGACTGTGCTTTCGGCAACGCTCGCTTACGAGGTGCCGAAACGGAATCAGTTCAAGAGGATGAAGCCCCTGAACTGTTTGAGGAGGGTACCAAGGTAGCCTTCCCAGTGAGAGATCCAGCGGTCTTCCTCCGAGAGGAGGACTGCACCCCATTAGAAGAGCAAGTCTTCTTGGGGGGAAGGATCCACTCTCCCCTTCTTACACCGACTGGTTGTAGAAGAGGGGGGTGAAGAGGCAGAAGAAGACGAGGATGATGACGAAGTAGAAGAGTAGAAGACGAAGATGCAGACGGCTGGCGTGCACGCTTCTTCTTCTTCTTGATCAGCGACAACACAACATCCCCCAACCTACCAAAGACAGACCAGAGGTCGACGGGGGTGGGGGCAGCAACAGCAGCTGACACAAGAGCACAATGATTGGCTGGAGACTCATGCCGTAAGGTGGTAGTAGGCAACACAGAGGCAGACGCAGGCAACAAAGTAAAGAACGTCTGCATGACCGGCACAGGCATTGGTGGAAGTGTGGTGGGAGGCGTGGGAGCGTAGCCAGGCGGGGTCGGGGTGACCGAGCAGACCAGCCCAGCCACCGTCGACACGGAGATGGCTGGAGTAGGGACAGCACCAAATGCATGGTGCGTTCCGACGGTGGTCATCACACTCCCTGGCAGCACAGCGGTGATGGTAGTGGTGGTTACAGCATCAACTGTGTGGGTAGCGGGAGGGGGAGGAGTACTCCCGCTCACGCAGCACTGTTGGTGCGTGCGAGGAGCGATGGCAGATCAGGCGTACCAACCATCCCGAGCGACTCCCACGCCTGACTCAAACCGGGCACAGATGCCAACCCTGCAGAAGACAAAGACGGGTAGGGGGGCACCCCTAACCCAGGGGCCAGCGACTCTGGGTGAGGGGGAGAACAAAGAGGAGTGTAGCCTAGGTCTGTAAGGTGTTAAAGAAACGAGCAGGTAAAAGTTACTGCTACTTTATTACAGATCCAGGCAGTTTATATAGCGGCCGACTGACGCCGGCCCGCGAGAGACAATGGAATTGACTGTGACCTGAGGTCGAAACAATAAACAATAATATGCAGTGAACGAGTACAAATTACAATACAAAACATACAGAACTACAATATGGATACAGTCTTGATGCCTGTGAATGAAGAAACATGTGATACACAATGTGTGACATTTGTATAAATACGCATAAAGTAAAAATGGTTAAAAATGCGTGACCTGGCGCGTTTTAGGCGTGACTAATTGAGTTTGAAGAAAATGGGAAGTCACAAAAGAAAACATGCTCAGCGGAGACTTAATTAATGGCGCCGCCGAAACACTACGCTGGCGCCAATGTGGTGACTTTACAAATACTTCCCCCCCCAAGACGAGGGACGCGTCTGACTAATCCCTGTATCTGTTGGGATGCTGAAGGGTGCCGCGGCTCCTTGAAGATAACGGAGGGGCCTCCCGCCTGTGAGGCTGCTGGTTGGGCGGTCCCTTCCTGGGGCGGCCGCGCCTGCGCGGGTGAGGGCGTGCTGGAGTGCGGTTGGGCGGAAGGGGTGCTGCGTCACTGTCGGGACTCTCTGACAGAAAGGCGGGCTTTAAGCGGTCTATTGAAACCCAGTCGTCCTTGCCAGGGAGTGCCAGCTGGAATGCCTTGCTGTTTCGTTCCAGCACGCGGAAGGGTCCCCTGTAGGGCTTGGTTAGTGGTGGACGGACGGCGTCGACTCTGACGAAGACGTGGGTGGCGGATGACAGCTGTGGCGGCATGAAGGTGGTTGCTTTGTCGATGTATGAGCGCCTGCAAGGGGCAAACTTGCCGGCCACGTCGCGGAGCCTCTGCAGTGATGGGGAGTGGCGTTCATCTGTCACGAGCTCTCCCGGCACCACGAGGGGTTCCCCATAGGTTTGTTCGGCTGCAGATGGGGTGCCGTCAGCTCTGGGGGCGGTTCTCAACCCGAGGAGGACCCACGGCAGCTGATGTTTCCAGTCCTCGGCGGTGCAGCGGGCCATGAGGGATGACTTTAGGGACCTGTGGAACCGTTTGACCAGGCCGTTGGCCGCTGGGTTGTACGCTGTGGTGGTGTGGTGCGTGGTTCCCAGCAGTTGAGCCAGGGCAGACCACAACTCGGAGAGGAAGGCGGGGCCACTGTCGGTTGTGATGTGGTCCAGGACGCCGAAGCGGCTAACCCAACTGGAGAGCAGGGCCTCGGCGCTCGCGCTGGCGGTGGCTTCTTGCATGGGTGTGGCTTCGGGCCACCTCGTCGAACGGTCTACCACCGTCAGGAGGTATCTGGATCCGCCTGATGGGGGAAGGGGCCCGACGACGTCGATGTGGATGTGGCCGAAGCGGCGCCCTGGCTGTGGGAACTCGCCTACCCCCGACTGCATGTGACGACCCACCTTACTGGTCTGGCACTGCAGGCACTGTTTTGCCCAGGCCGTGGCGTCCTTTTGCACCCCGTGCCAGACGAACTTTTTTGAAAGCAGCTTGGCCGTGGTCCTGCCGGAGGGGTGTGAGAGGCCGTGAATTATGTCGAATACCTGGCGGCGGCGTGAGGCTGGAACCAAAGGGCGGGGCTGACCTGTGCTGATGTTGCAGAGCAGGCTGGGGCCTGCGGGGGCAAGAGTCACGTCCCGCCACTTGAGGGACGTGATGGCGGTGCGGTATGCTGGGGTTTCGGGTCAGCGGCCTGTTCTCTGGCAAGGTCCTGGTAATCTACACCAAGCTGCACTGTGTTCAACTGACTCTGGAGAGGGCGTCTGCTACGGGATTTTTCTTGCCGGGGAGGTACCTGACGGAACAGGTAAATTCGGCTATGGCTGAGAGGTGGCGCTGCTGTCTGGAAGACCATGCGTCCCCTTGCTTCGTGAAGGCGTGAACCAGTGGCTGATGGTCTGTGAAGATTGTGAAGGGCATCCCCTCCAGGAGGAACTTGAAGTGCCGAACTGCGCGGTACATCGCGCAGAGTTCCCTGTCGAAGGTGCTGTAGCGGGTCTCTGCGGGATTGAACTTCTTGCTGAAGAAGGCGATGGGCTGGGGGGCGCCGTCAATGATTTGCTCCAGAACAGCATCGCAGGCGACGTTACTGGTGTCTGTCGTCAGCTGGAGGGGGGCCTTGGGATCCTGGTGTGTCAAGGCGGTTGCCTTGGCGAGGGCGGCCTTCGTCAGGGAAAAGGCCTGCTGCTGGCTGGGTCCCCAAGACAGGGACTTCGGTTGGCCTTTTAGGACTTCCGTCAGGGGGGCCGTGGTGTGCGCGATCCCGGGGATGAACCGCCTGTAGAAGTTTACCATCCCAAGGAACTCCTGGACGGCCTTGATGGTGGTGGGTGTCGGGAACCTGGCTACGGCTGCTACTTTCGATGTAAGAGGGCGGACGCCTGTCGGAGACACCTCGTGACCCAGGAATTCTGCTTTCTGGACGCCGAAGGTATACTTGTCAAAGCGGACGACGAGGCCGTTCTCTTGGAGGCGCTGGAGGACTGCCCTGATGTGTCTCTGGTGTTCGCTGTGAGACCTGGAAAATATGAGAATGTCGTCGACGTAGCAGACACAGAACTTTAGGTCCCCCAGGATGCTGTCCATGAGCCGCTGGAAGGTGGCCCCGGCGTTCCTCAGCCCGAAGGTGGAGAAGGCAAACACATAGGACCCGAAGGGCGTGATGATGGCTGTCTTTGGTATGTCCTCTGGCGCAACAGGTACCTGGAAATAAGATTTAAGAAGGTCCAATTTAGTGAATATTTTGGCCCCGTGAAAGGAGGCCATGAGGTCCTGCATGTTGGGTAGAGGGTAGTGGTCGGGCTCTGTTGCAATGTTGAGCCGCCTGTAGTCGCCGCAGGGTCTCCAGGAGCCGTCCGGTTTCTGCACCATGTGGAGGGGGGAGGCCCATGGACTGGAGGCTTTCCTGCAGATGCCCATCCGCTCCATCTCCGCGAATGCTTTTTTCGCCGCCTGAAGGCGCTGAGGGGGAAGCCTGCGGAACTTCGCATGTGTCGGGGGCCCTTTAGTCGTTATATGGTGGTATATGCCGTGCTTGGCTGGGGCCCTGGGGACTTGGCGAAGCTCGGGCTCAAATACCTCAGGGAACTCCGACAGTAGGTGTGCATACTGGTGGGGGGCGACGGCGCTGATGGTGGGTCTGGGTCCCGCTGTTAACGGGAGAGACCGGCAGGAGTCGGTATCGAGGAGGCGCTTGCGCCTCACGTCGACTAGCAGGCCAAAGTGTGCCAGAAAATCGGCCCCCAGGAGTGGGGTTCCTACGTCCGTGACGATGAAGTCCCAGGAGTAACTCTGGCCAAGGATGGAGATCGACAGGGGCCTGGTGCCGTAGGAGAGGATGGGGGTTCCGTTGGCGGCCGTCAGGAAAGCGGCCGGGTCTGGTGTCTGGTTGCGGTCCTCTGTGGATGCTGGGAAGACCGATTTAAAGGCCCCTGTGTCGACCAGCATCATCCTGCCGGAGACGGTGTCGCGGACGTAAAAACCTACTGTTTTTGAGGCCCTGGGTTCTTTGGCTGCCATGGCGGCCTGTCCTGCTGGCCGCCGCCACCCCCGTTTTTTGAACGGGCGAACGAGCAGGGCGGCAGGCAGTTTCGGGCGTCCTTTCCGAACCACTTGTGGTAGCGACAGAAGCCCGGGGACCTCCATCTGCTGTGGTTCGGTGGACGTCTGTTGGCGATGGCGTTGACGGGCTGCTCTACGTCCTCTTCAGGCTGGACGGAGCTGACCGGCTGTGTGGCCGGTTTTAGCCGCTGTGAAGCCTTGACGGAGTCTGTGAGATGTTGCGCCGTCTCTATGAGGTCCTCGATAGGCATGGTGTAGGGGTGAGCGATCTGGTTGCGTACCTCCGGGAGGAGTTGGCGAAGGTAGATTTCCTGTGCGAAGCTTATCTCCTGCCGCTTCTTTGTGCCACCCAAGTCTGGTAGTGACAGGAGATCCACGACCATGATCCAAGCGTCTCTTGAATTGAGGTCGTGGCGTGGGTTTATGGCAAGGTCGATAGCACAGGCGGCCCGCTCGGCGATGGGCAGGGAGCAAGCTTCGAGGAGGAACTTTTTTGTGGTGCTGTATGTGAGGGTGTGTGTTTCGGGTACTCGCGAGATGAGTTTTCTGTACACGTCCTCCGGAAGGGCGTTGAGCACTGTGTCGGCCTGTAGGATTTCGTCCGTCAGGTCCGCGATTCTGAAGTGGCTCTCCACCCTGCGCAGCCACATCGATGGGTTCCCCTGCATAAACGGCGGCAGTTTTACGGTGAGGGCGGCCCGCGATTGTGTTGCCCGGCCGTCGTGTGTTCGGGGCGCTGGTGTGGAGTTGCGGGAGGGCCTCGATGCAGGGGCGGGCGCGGGTGTGATGGGAGGTAGGTAAACCTCCGAGTCCGCAGGGTCCGCGTTTAACTGCATGAAGGAGGGGATATCCGCGTCCATGCTCGCTCCTTTGACCCCTTACTGGAGTGGGGTACTCACGTCAGTACGCACTTTCGTGCGCCGTGTGGTTCCGCTAGTGACGCTGGTGGGGTACGCCGACGAGAGTCAGCACGCTCAAACGCTGGTTACAGCGCCGTGTTTAGGCCGCTAAGAGCGTTTTGGAGAAATCCTGGGGCCAAGACTAAGTCGCCGCGTCGGTCCGTTAATGGCTCCGGGATACTCCGGGGGTCACCAATGTAAAGTGTCAAAGAAACGAGCAGGTAAAAGTTACTGCTACTTTATTACAGATCCAGGCAGTTTATATAGCGGCCGACTGACGCCGGCCCGCGAGAGACAATGGAATTGACTGTGACCTGAGGTCGAAACAATAAACAATAATATGCAGTGAACGAGTACAAATTACAATACAAAACATACAGAACTACAATATGGATACAGTCTTGATGCCTGTGAATGAAGAAACATGTGATACACAATGTGTGACATTTGTATAAATACGCATAAAGTAAAAATGGTTAAAAATGCGTGACCTGGCACGTTTTAGGCGTGACTAATTGAGTTTGAAGAAAATGGGAAGTCACCAAAGAAAACATGCTCAGCGGAGACTTAATTAATGGCGCCGCCGAAACACTATGCTGGCGCCGATGTGGTGACTTTACGGGTCCACCGATCTTGCCTCCTCTGTGACTGCGGATGCAGACACAGGGGACAGCGAGACAGACTCCAAGGGAAGGCCTTCGGGGCTTAGATACGGCAGTGAAGGATTCGCAACCGGCGGAGTCGAAGGTGCCGAAGACAGCACCGCCGATGCCTTGGTCTGCTTACGCTTGTATCTAGGCCTCCGAGAATACCTATCCCACTGCTCGGGGGACCAAAGCCTACACTCCTCACAAGGTTCGTCTACAGTACAATCAGAAGGGTCCTTACCTCCTTTCCTACACTTTAGGCAAAGGGAATGAGGATCCGAGCCCTCGCTATAGCGGAAGGCGCCACACTTTTTATCCTTACCAGGATATACCTGACGCACAGGCTTATCAGAGTCATGGGTTTGCAATAACTCATCCATCACCACAAACACGCACAATTGTACTCAAGAAAACAAAACAGGAACAAACAAACCACAAAAAGGCACAGCTTTAGCTTCCAGAAAAGTCCAAGCAGAGAGCCAGGAAAACACATCTGCATCAGACAAGGCCAGAAAGTAAAGTGGATGCATGACGCCGGGCGGGGGGAGCGTGGGTCCCCCACTGCAACCAGCCAACTACCCGGCTGGTAGTTATACTACCGCACCGCCTTGATAAGTCTTTAGCAGCCAGTTCAGTTTTCGCCGAAAGCAACCCCACATAAGTAAAGGACCAAGGGTTTGTATTTGTGTAGGAAAAACCCATCTCTTAATCAGCAGTTATCAGCTCATCATAAACTTGGTAAATGACCTCAGATTATATGACCTGTGCAAAGCTGATGACATTATACAAAGTATTATTGCCTAAGCTAGGGCTAAATAGGCCTTTAGGGGAATTGTACCATGAATATGTCCCAAAAGAAAGCTGACATGAACATTATACTGTGATGAAATGTACAATGACTGTATTGATACCCAAACAGTTACTACAGAATCTACTGCAAGAGTCTGCCTTCTGCTGAAGAGACTTATGAACATACTACATTATTCGTGTGATGAGCAAAACATGAATCATCTCTTTCAGTTTTCATCGATATCGGTCATGCACAAAATGAACAAATAATTCAGGAAGGGAAAAACTGCATCTGACATAAGATCGGGTTGTAAGAAACGCAGGATCAGTTGTCAGACTTCTGGGTCCCTTTGCATGAAAGAGGAAACGTCAGTTCATGCAAAGCAGGCTAGGAATTTGATGTCGGATGACAATAAGGCAAATACAAGCATTGGGTTTGTCTTATAGTCATGGTCTCCTTCCTCCCCTTGCAAGAGGAAGGAGTGGGGTTGCTTCTATTAACCTGAACAGAAATAGAATGGGAGCTCCCGTTATGTGCTTACCTGCCTCAATCGCCAGATCCAGCTTGTAACGGCACGTCTGCTCCCTGCCCGTGGGAAGAGAGCCAGGATGGGGGGAAAGAAGAGAGGCCAGTCACTCAACATTCAATCTCCCAATCACAACCGTACAACTTAGGCGAGATGCAACCTGTCCTGTTAGAGGAGCCGGATAAGCTACACAACTTGTTGAGCAGCCACCACAGGACCCAAGGAAAAAGTGTCCAAGGACTTGTGTGCAACATCCCAGAGGTAGAAGGAGGTGAAGGTAGTCTGCTGGGACCACATGCTCGCCTTCAGCACCTGTGACACCGACATATTCTTCCGGAATGCGAGGGACAGACCAATGCTGCTGACCTCGTGAGCTCTCGGACGAAGCGTACCGGTGTCGTCTTCTCCTGCAGCAGAGTACACTCTCCTTATCGTCTCACGAAGCCAAAAAGAGATAGTGTTCTTGGACACTTCTTTCTTGGTCGAGCCAGTGCTAACGAAGAGTCGTCGACACTCAGGACGGAGGTGCTGAGTTCTCTTCAGATAGCGCCGCAGCACTCTAACAGGACACAGTAGCATCTCATCTGGTTCATTACCTACAAAGTCCTCTAAGGAGGGGATCGTGAAGGACTCGAACCGTGCGTCAGGGACCGAAGGGTTCTGAGTCTTCGCTACGAAATCAGGGACGAAATGGAGCGTAACTGATCCCCATCCCCTTGAGTGTTTAACATCAAAGGAAAGTCCGTGAAGCTCGCCAACTCTCTTCGCCGATGCCAGGGCTAGCAAGAAGACGGTCTTGAGGGTCAGATCCCTGTCTGACGACTCTCGTAAAGGCTCGTACGGTGCACGAGTCAGGCTCCTTGGGACAAGAGTCACTTCCCACGCAGGGGGGTCTGAGATCCCTGGGTGTGCAAGACCGTTCGAAGCTTCTCATGAGTAGAGAAATCTCGAAGGAGGAGGAGATGTCTACTCCTTTCAGCCGTAAGACTAGGCAGAGTGAGGCTTGGTGGCCTTTCACAGCTGAAATGGAGAGAAGCTTCTCTCGGTGAAGGAAGACGAGGAAGTCTGCCACCTGCTGAACAGTAGCTCCGACTGGAGAGATACCCCTTCGACGACACCAACCACAGAAAACGGACCACTTTCCCTGGTATATCGCTGCGGAGGATCTTCTGAGGTATCCTGCCATCTCTGTTGCTGTGCGGCGCGAAAAGCCTCTCGCTCGCAAGAGATGGTGGATAACCTCCAGCCGTGCAGACACAGGGAATGCACTGCCAGGTGGAACCGCTCTGCATGAGGTTGACGCAGGAGGTGGGGCCAGTGGGGAATCTCTCTCGGCGCCTCGAAGAGGAGAGCTAGCAGGTCCAGGTACCAAACGGCCTGGGGCCATTTGGGTGCCACCAGAGTCATTCTGAGATTCGGGGTGATCATCACTCGGCTGATCACTCGGCGAATCAGACAGAATGGGGGGAAAGGCGTATGCGTCGAGATTGTCCCACAGGTGTTGGAACGCATCCTCCGCAGCGGCCCATGGGTCCGGCATGACAGAACAGAAGACCTGGAGCTTTCTGTTGTGCCGGGTGGCGAACAGATCGATGGCTGGATGCCCCCACAGGTCGAACAGCCTTTCCGCTACTTCCTGATGGAGGGACCATTCGGTCCCTACCACCTGGCTCTGGCAGCTGAGCTTGTCTGCCACGACATTCCTCTTGCCTGGAATGTACCTGGCTGACAGCTCTACTGAGTGAGCCATAGCCCACTCGTGCACCTGCATCGTCAACTGGTGAAGCTGGTGGGGCACCAGTCTCCCTGCTTGTTGACGTGTGCCACTACCATGGTATTGTCGCTCATCAGTACCACGGAGTGTCCCATCACTCGATTCCGGAACTCTTGGAGGGCCAGGAAGGCCGCCTTGAGTTCCAGGATGTTGATGTGAAGGTGATCGTCGTCTTGGTGCCACACTCCCGAAGTCAGCAACTCCTCCAGGTGTGCGGCCCAACCCTCGGTTGATGCGTCCGAAAACAGAAGCATGTCTGGAGGGGGAGTATACAGGGATACTCCTATCAAGAGGTTCCTGTCATCTGACCACCAGCGAAGGTCCTCCCTCACCTCCTCGGAAAGAGGGATGAGGAAGGACTGGGGGTGTTGGGACTGGGACCAATACTCCTTTAGTCTCCACTGGAGAGACCGCAGGTGAAGACGCCCGTGAGGTAATAGCTTCTCCAAAGACGACAGGTGACCAATGACGACTTGCCATTGCCGAGCTGGCTGCTCCTGCCGTGACAGGAACAGCTGTGCTGCCTGCCTGAACTTGATGATACAAGAGTCCGAGGGAAAGACTTTCGCTGCCACCATATCTATCAGCATGCCCAGGTACTTAATCCTCAGCTTGGGGGTGAGATCTGACTTCTCCAGATTTACCACGATCCCTAGATCCCGGCAAAACTCGAGGAGCCGATCCCTGTCCTGTAGCAACTGCGAGCGAGAGCTCGCCAGACTAGCCAGTCGTCGAGATACCTCAGAAGACGTATCCCGTGCAAGTGGGCCCAAGCTGACATGAGGGAGAATACTCTCGTGAACACCTGGGGAGCGGTCGAGAGCCTGAAACAAAGTGCCCTGAATTGGAAGACCAACTCCCCGAGGACAAAGCGGAGGTACTTGCGAGAGGACGGATGAATGGATATTTGGAAATACGCATCCTTCAGGTCCACCGTGAGCATGAAGTCGTTCTCCCTGATGGAGGCCAGCACGGTTTGTGCTGTTTCCATCATGAACCGAGTCTGGCGAACGAAACGGTTCAAGGGAGAGGTCTATGACTGGTCTCCATCCCCCTGAGGCTTTCTCTACGAGAAAGACACAGCTGTAAAAGCCTGGAGACTGGTCCGACATGACTTCTACAGCACCCTTGCTCAGCATGGCTTGCACTTCTTGCTGTAGTGCGGTGTCCTTCGACGATCCTGAAACATAAGTCTGGAGATGGACCGGAGAGTAGGTGAGGGGAGGCCGAGACTCGAAGGGTAGTAGATATCCCTCCCGAAGGACATCCACTATCCAGGTCTCGGCTCCATGTCGCTGCCAAGTTGCCCAATGGCTCGACAGGGACCTCCCCCACCTTCGGCAGCTCTTGGGGGGGAACGCCGCCCCTAGCATTTCCCCTTCTTCTTCTTACCCTTGACCCCTTTACCAGATTGGAAAGTGGGCTGAAAAGGGCAGGAGTGACACCCCTTCTCGAGGAAGAAGAAGGCTGGGTGTTTCCTCGGGACCCCTTCGAAGACTGGGACTTCTTAGGGGCCAAGGAAGTGCCAGCCTGGCCGGAAGGCCTGGCCGCAGTGGAATGCGAAGACCCGGAGGTCTTGGCCACTGCCTGGTGAACAAGCCGGTCGCTGTCATCAGCACAGCGTTTGTCCACCGCGGCGTCCACCAGCTCTCTGGGGAAGAGACAGGAGGAACCCAGCAACGGTCAGTTCCGAAGGGCGATAGCTGACTCGGGACCTACAGACTTGGCGAAGCGAGAGAGAACGGCATCCCTTCCCTTTAGCACCAGGTTCGCCCACAGGTTCGCAGTCTGGTGGGCGAGGTAGGAGATAGCCCTAACCCCAGACTGGCACAGTCTCCCAAAGGCAGAGTCCTCCCCAGGTACAATAGCGCCTGAGGAAGCAGCTACCTTCGATACTGTGAAGGACCACAGATCGAGCCAGGAGACTGTTTGGAAGGCCGCCATGGCGGTGGCTTCCAGGGTTGCAGCTTCTTGCTGAGAGAGGGAGATACTCTCTGCAGTCAATTGCTGCAACGACAGACCCGGATCCAGACGAGTCAGGTGCGGGTCAACCTGCTTAGTCAGTAACGCCCCTTCAACTGGTGTGTAGAAGCGCTTCTGTCGAGGCAGAGGAGGAGGAAGAAGCTTGTCCGAGCGGCTTGAACGAAGCGAACTGTCTTTCCCAGACACAAGACTGTTCACCTGGCCGAGTACTCCCTCGGCAAGCGTGGACCACGGCAGCCCCCGAAGCCTTGGGTTCCTTCTTGGGTCCCAGAAGGATTCGAGGCGCAAAGGATGATCCACAGTTGAGGCCGTGGTCCCTTCCCTGAGGTCATTGTGCTGATTCGTCCACAAAAGTCCTCTGTATTTCGGGGGTGTCCGCATCCTAGGGCAGAGGACCCTTGAGTCCCTCCAGAGTGTGGTCCTCCCGAACTACTCTCCCTGCAGGAGGGAGAACCTCGGCAGACGCCCGCAGACCTTCCTGAACTACGCAGGCGTAAGACCTGGTCGAGCCGAGAACCGAGCCAGGTTCATACCCTCACGCGGTAGAACTCCGAGGAGAACACTCTTCAGAGTTCCTCCTCTCCGATTCGCGCCCCTTGGAAGAAACCGAAGGGGCGGAGGGGACAGGCGAGGAAGATCGGGCACTCCCACTGGCTTTACTGGCAGAACCAGCAGAGGCAGTGGGCCGAGAGCGGTCACCAACCGGCGGTGATGACAAGCTCCCGGGTCAAGGAGACTGCTTTCGCTTAGGCGAAGCAACCTCCCGAGGAGAGCGGAGCGGCTCACAAGAGCCAAGCCGCGCACTCGCCTCCCCCGAGCAAGGCTGGCAGCGCGGACGTGGCCGGGGACTGGGAGGAGTTGAGCACGCGGCTGGCTGATGCGAGCTTGCGCTGTCCTCTGGACGCGCCCCAGTCTTCTTCGAGGCCATAGCCTCTCGGGAAGACTAAGCAGGGGACCTCTTCTCCACCTCTCCTTGCGTTTGGCCCCGCGGGGCCGAAGCGCTACCCCGGGAACCTGACTTGGCACTTAAAGGAGTGCCAGCAGGAAGAGCCGGAGCACCTGCATGCCCGGGCTCTTTCTCTCGCCCCACGGCCTGGTCTGTACAGCGAGAAGTTTCTCCTGTATCAGACTGGGGTACCCGGGTCTCCTTGGGGACCCAGGTACTCGGAGCAACACGCGAACGAGTGTCTGACGCGGACTCGCTGTCCTTAGAAGCAGGAATTTCCTTAGGCACCACGGGGGGGGGAGGCCTTGGTCTGCACGCCCTTGGCTCCTGATGCTGCTGACCCAGAGGCCAGGGTATCGGTTCCCTGATCCGAGGATCGGGAAGAGCCGACGAGAGATCCCACTGCCTTCCCTGTGGAAGGAGGCAGACCCTTGGAAGCCTCGGTGCGAGGCTTCTTGCGGGGGGGGGGAGGCAGATTTCTTCTTCGGCTGCGAAGCCTCAGAAGGAGAAACGGAAGAGGCAGCAGACGAAGATGACGATGATGACAAAGACGAAGATGAAGACGACGACAACTTCCTAGACCTCTTCTTCTTCTTCTTCACCATCTGCTTCAGGAACGCTGTCAGGTCCCCAAGCCAGGAGAGCGTGGCCGAAGACTCAGGAACAGCAGGAGGGGCTGCAGCAGAAGGTACATCCTGGGCAGAGACCGCGGAGCTTGAGGCAGCATTTGCCTGGATGGAGGCAGCCGCGCGTCGGCCAGGAACAAAAGTGGGCGGGGCCGGGAATGCAGGCGCTGCCCCTCCCGCGTGGATAGTCGTGTCAGGCCGCGCCAGAGTCAATGGGATGGGGGCAGGAACAGACAAAGGGCCGGGCTGGAACATCAGGTGAGGAACAGTGGTCATGGACAAGCCAGGGTCAGCAACGGGGGCAGCGACAGTCACATACGGGTATAATGACGTCACCATGTAGGCAGGGCCAGCTCGTGTGAATGGGGCCAGGAAGCCAGGCGGCAGCAGTACTGCGTGTTGCAACGCAGGTGACGCCGAAACCTGGGTGTCGAGATGCGATGCTACTGACACCGGGACCTGTGCAAACCTAGACATGGTGACGGTCGTAGTAGTGGCTGTCGTTGCTGAGTGAGTGGTAACTGGAGCGGGGGGCAGTGGAGCCAATCCCTCCAGTGACGTGCCAGGTAGGCCCAGGTGTAGCCAGGTTGAGGTTGGGATCGAAGACTAGCTATCCAGCCCGAGACCTGAAGCGAGAGTCGGGTTAGTACAGGAAGCCTCTACCCGCTCCGGAGGAAAGAACTCCCCTCCGGAACGGGAAGAGACCTCCGAGAGGATGTCGTGGTCCAACTCTCCCCCGCGCCCTTCCGCAAACGATGAAACGAAAGAGGAAGGGGAGGGGGAGTCCTCACCCGAGGGAGAGGGAGCAAGCAGGGGAAGTTCGCCAGGAAGGAGAAACGAGCCCGACACGTTCGCCACCACTGGAGTCGTCGGGGGCGTTTCCCTCGGACGACTACATGGTAGGCTTACGACGGTAATGTCTCCTCCCCTCGAACTTCCTCCATTGCTCGGGGGACCAAGAGCAACACTCACTACAAGGGTTGTCGCGTGAACACACACACCCCCTGCAAGATGTACAGAGGGTGTGTGGGTCCACGTCGACTCTAGACCGAAAAGAGTTACATTTTTTACCCCCCTACTCCAGGACATACACGCTGGGGATAGGAAGGTTTGGATGATTTCTCCATAACAAAAAGTGTAAAGTTTCCCACCAATAATGCAGAAAAGAAAGCTGTCAGGCAGAGAGTGGCGAAGAACAACGTCCGTGCGCTACGACGGCCGAAAGCAAATTGGAATGTTTACATCCGGGCATGCTGTACTCCCGCCTCCCGGACAGTAGTTAACTGCCTAACCACCTTGTTTGAAGTTCAACGGCCATTTCCAGCCTACGCCCGAAAGTAATCCCTAATTTAAAGGACCGAGGGTTTGTATATTGTGTCGGAACAACCAAAAACTTGACTATAATCAAAATGAATCAAGTAAAATAATAATAATTCAAGAACGAAATACACATGACTAAGTGTACCCGTCAAAAAGATTTTTGTGTCATTCCAACATATTCAAGTTTTTTAACAAACTAAAGCAAAATATGAACTGTATTTTTAGATGCGTAACTTTCACTTATAATAAAAACGAACCACTTGAATTCTGTACTCATTACAAAATTTCTCAATCATCAAAAATGATATATATATGCAAAAGTCTTCTCACATATTGAACTGGCCTTTCCTTCCAAATATCTGACATAATTTCCTTTTACAACAGATTAGTACAAGCCTGGGTTTCCTATCTGTGTCAAACAATCTCTATTTTCTAAGAACATTCTATACTTTCATCCACTTTCTATCTTTCAATTTGTGGTTTGCAATGAATCACAAAATACATATAAATTTTTCCTAGTATTTCTCTAGAGTAAACATCAGCTCTCATTTGCTTGCTGGGTTTGTAAGAAAGGCTGGCTAACTTCTGTCACAGAAACTGAGCTTGAATGAGTAACTATTTTATTCAACTCTGGTAAAAGCTCTATTGGATTCAAAACAATGTGAGCTGTCACTAACACCCCATGGGTAAATCAGGAAAGGCCAGCCATCAGTTGTAATTGCAAAACTACAAACTTTTCGACCAAAATACAGACTCCCATTACCAGGAGGAAGGGAAACTCTTGCAAAAAAAGTAACATACAGCCAGGCTTATACAATTTGCACATGAATACTGTACATAAAATATTTATACAGGGCCAGCTTTGCTAAATATGCTGAAAAGCATGATGACGTTTCCTTGGGAGGTACAAACTTTGTAGTTAGTCTTCAAGTTCCTTTGGCTCTTGGGAAGATTTAAACTTCACAGAAGGAATCCTCCTCAGCTTCTCAAACCTTACACCAAAATCTGTAAATGAAATTAGGATCTTTAGCTTTGCATTCTACTGTTTAAACATCATTGTGATTCATGTGAAAACCTCATGGAATACTTAACAGTCATTCCTCAAAATTCTACGACAAAGTTTCTAAAACTCATGTGCCCAAATACCTCATCATTTCTAAGTCATGCAAACCACAGCTTATTTAATAAATACAACTCAATCATTGGAAAACAAAATGCTGATGATTCAGATAAAACTTCTCTTAATTATTCTCAATAAACATTCGATGTCTACAAATCACAATAACTCATACAACCTGTTTCTACCCTGAACCAGGCAATTATATGAAATCCCACCTTACAAAAGACTAACGTGAACACAGGAATAAAACACATTTAACTTACAAATAAAACTCCAGGCTACTAGCTTGGAATAAAGTCCAAACGTAAAACAACTAAGATTCAGTTGCAAAATGGACTACTATGCATCACAGCAAGTTCTGAGTGAGGGCATTTGAGTGGGGCATTACTGAGTAAATTATAGGCCTTTGCAAGTTTCCTGTTGATTTCCCGAGACTAAATTGTGCCGTGATGTGGTTTGTGATGACTAAAGATCAAAAATGCTTCTGAGGTTTCTCACAAGAATGCTAATTATTATTATTATTATTATTATTATTATTATTATTATCATTATTATTATTATTATTATTATTATTATTATTATTATTAAGAAAAGGTTTGGCTTTGTCATCATAAACTTTTCAATGTGACTATCCATCATTTTAAAGCATGCTAATAAAAAGCACTTGATCTTAAAAGATAAAACACAAGAGTTTGTATTTCTATTTACTAGAGGAATAGAAAGGAATATAAAGGCCAAGCACTGGGACACATGAGGTCACTCAGCGCTGAAAGGGAAATCAAGAGCAAAAAGGTTTGAAAAGCGTAACAGGAGGAAACAAATCTTTTGCAGTTGCTCTATGAAACAATTGTTAGAGAACGTTGAGGAAAGTAAGGTGGAAGGAAGAGAATATGAACAGAGGTACAGTCAAAGGAATGAAAGGGGTTGAAGCAGCTAGGGGCTATTGGGACACTGCAAAGACCCTTATCAAGTAATGCCTATAGTGCACCAAGTGAGGTGAACTGACGGCACTGCTACCCCCCTACATTTGTGGATATCTCAAAGAGATGTAGGATTAGTTCCTGTACACAGTAAGGACACTGAAAGTGCTCTTGGACCTTGAAGACACCTCATCCACTACTGAAGGACAGTCTCTAAGGATTACCTTTGTCAGAAGGACAAAGAATTCCTGGAGATAAATCAATAATGTCTTCCAGCAAATGAAAAGAGAGAGAAGCATCCTTGTCTACAGTCGATAACAGAGACACAAGCTCAGGTACACAAACTACTCTAGAAAACTCTGAAAAAGATAAATATCCTAAGGTAACCGAATTTGACTACATCAGTGAATATTATTTCAACAATTTACAACTTGACAAGTAAAGTACCTTCAACATGGAATAGTTTGCCCAGTGTAACTGTAAAATCCTCTGATCTCCAATGTCTTAATGAGGAGCAGATATTCCCCCCCCCCTCTCTTTCTCTCTCTCAGCCAAAGACTTCAAGAAAGAAAGAAGGAAAACAGCACAACATAAGGCCCACTTTTACCAACAACTTGGTAATGTTCATTTAACTGACAAGGCTTCTTCATACAGAGGTCTGTCTGATCCTCAACAAGTGGATAAGTAACTTACAAAGCTATTCAAACTTGACTAAGTAACAGGCATAAGTAAAAATACTTAAATAAAACAGTACCTCTGTATCAAGGGTCTACAAGTACATCCAGATTTTATCCACAAATCCTTCCAAGTCAAAATTGAGTTGACCGAGCACATCTTCACTTGTAGGAACAACTTGATACTGGCTTGCTGACCCCACAGCCCGTACCTGCTGATGGAGGAGAGAGGTTAAGAACAAAATAACAAAGGTAAAAGATACTGACCACCTGTAATGATACTACTCACTACAACAACACAACACATGAGCGTCGAAACTAAAACTATTAGTGGATCCTAACGCGGAATTTACGTTACATGATTTACAGCAAGTAAGTCTTTGGGAGAACAAAGACTTACTTGTCAGCTAACAAATATAGGTTTGTCTGCTATATAACTGATAACTTTTAGACTCCACTGTGGACACAGTACCACTTAGACTTTGCGTAGACTTCTATACTTACCAGCTACATGATTTAAAGCACCAAGCATAATTAACTTGGTCTTGGTGTGCTTTTTTTTGTTCACATTCTGCATGTTCAGATCCTGTTTAATAATCAAATTCTTGGCTTTGATTATGTATGGGTAATCTAACCCCAGAAAGCCTGTGTTATCAAGGCTCTCCATCTCCTCTGTTCTGTGGTCTTTCTGCCTGAATGCCCGTCAGGCCTGGGTCTTCATCCGTCCTCTTTTTCTGTGATATCCAGGGCCTTCCTATGGGCCTTCTCAGTTTGCTACGTCCATATTTTCTTTTTTGAGACCAACCACTCCTCAACACACTCATTATCATTATCATGACAAATCATTATCAAAATAATGATGATTATGTGACGAAATCGATAGAGAAAGAGAGAGAGAGACAGAGGTTGATATTTCTTGACACCTTCTCTGACAGAACAAATCCATGCTGGCACTAAACTCACCGATCCATAAACACCCATGATCTTTTTGTCACACAGCCAAGCGGTGACATCTACCTGGTACATACTCTCAGCATTTTCATTGATGGCACAAAGCCAAATGCATCAAGTGCATCCTGCTGTCATCCGACATTGATGTCGAGAGATGAGATGGACAGCGGCAATTGCCAGAACACAAAGTGCGAGTCCAACATCTTGTAGGTTTCTCGTTGCGAATATGGCTGATGGACCTGAAACAGAAGAGGAAAAAACTTTGGTAATGAATGACAGTACTCTACTGATATTAGGGCACAACTTATTAACATACACAACGTGAGTTGTGCTTTAGTGTTGTACGTTTACATACAGGGAAAATGGCTTCCTTGTCTCTTCCTTGATTCCCAGTGACTGTGAATGAATCTGTATACTAATACTGCCTCGTACACGTGATTAGCAAAGGAAAACAAATTTAATGACACAATATAAAGTAGAAAATAACACAAGCAAGTGGATACTTCTTTCAAATACAAACTTAACATTGGTAAACAAAAATTTAAGGTTTCAAAATACACAGAACATTGTGATACATAAATATTAAACATTCCAACATTCCCTCTCTAGTGTTTGCTTAGCTGATACAAAACATTACTTTGACTTATGCTGTTGTATTACATAGCAGATAAAAATGACTCAAAAGCTTCTTATAACTAGCCATAGGAAGAGGCTGGACAAGACTTTACACACTGTAAAGCAATATCCAACATACAGTGTCATTATTTGTATTATTATTATTATTATTATTATTATTATTATTATTATTATTATTATTATTATTATTATTATTATTATTATTATTCAGGAAATGAACCCTATTCATATGGAACAAGCCCACAAAAGGGGCTACTGACTTGACATTCGAGAAGCTTCCAAAGAATATCAGTCTTCACTTAAAAGTAGGAATAGAAGGTAATGGGAAATACAGAGAGATCAGTTATTAAAAATGAGAAAATAAAATAACAGATTAATGAACAGATGAATAGGTAAGTAAACTATTAAAATGCAAGGAGAACTGTATCAGGGTATTAATGCATTGTATCTTCGCCTGAACTTCAGAGCTTCCAGTTGCATAATACCCTCAGCGAGGCTGACCCTCAGTCCAACAGTGTGAGGAATAAAGGACCTCTGGAACTGAGAAGTTAGACAGCGAAGCACATTTACTGCATACTGGTGCTGCTATTCTGCAAATCCAGTAGCTCTTGGCAGAAGATGATCAGGGATCAGTTGCGAATGTGAAAGATCTGTTAAAATGCAACTTATGAAAAACTGACAAACAAGAGACCATCCATCAGTGGTCTGTTGCCTAAAGATGACGTCATCGACTTTGAGAGTTGACAGAAACTTTGAATATTACTGGCATTACAAAAGACTTTGGTACATATTCATGACATCAATCATATTTCTCAAGGTGGTTTTCCTGCTAAATCTTGATTTTATTTTACAGAATTTTATGTTTACTCCTCCAGGAAATACTTGTATAATCCATTACAATGGTCCTGCTTATCTAACGATATTAGAGGAGCCACAGTGGGAACCTGGGGCTTTTAAATTAGGGTGAATACCAAGGGTACACAATGACCTTACATAGAACACTGGGTTCTAACCAGACCATCAGGGGGGTGGATTCCCTCAAACCTTACAGGTCATGATGGGAAATAGGTCATTACTAAGAACTGGTCAAGAGGAAATGTTACAACTGACCACAAATAATGACAAAAGAATCAATCCAGCTAAAAAAACTAGTATGAGAGAATTTCCAAAGCAGCCCCAAAATGTTCCAAGACTAACAAAGGATGCTCCATGTACTATATGTACCAAGGGACCACCAAAGTACCTTCAGCAACTCCCAAAGACCCCGGGAAACCCCACCACCACAGGAGGAGTGACAGGTGCAAGCGAATGGTCGATAACTGTGTAGGGGATGACCATTAGACATATACTAGTGCCATTATGGGCAGAGGGCCCAGCTTAGTTGTCCACAAGTGTCATGGCAGAGTTGGTGCCATAAGGAGACAAGAGTGAAGGAAGTATTACCTCCCGACAGTCTTCGTGTTCTTCCTCTGCTTGGCCGTCACAGAGAACTTTTGGTAGTGTAAAATATTATTCAGATATTATTCAAGTTTTAATGAGGTCAAATAAAAGATTTTATTCATATATAGGCAGTCCCCGGTTTACGACAGTTCCGGCTTACGACGTTCCGAGGTTACAACGCTTTTCAAATATATTCATCAGAAATTATTTCCCGGCTTACGACGCATGTTCCGGGGTTACGACGCGTCGTACGCCGATCCGACGGAAGAAATATGGCCCCAAAACGGCAGAATAATCATAATTTGAGGGGTTTTTTTATGTAAAACTCAATAATAATGCAGTTTACATCGTTTTCAATGCACCCAGAGCATTAAAAGTAAGGTTTTCTTATGATTTTTGACGATTTTCGACGATTTTCCGGCTTACGACGATTTTCGGGTTACGACGCGGAACAAGAACGGAACCCCCGTCGTAAACCGGGGACCGCCTGTACTATTTTTGTACATTCATATTTTTCAAGTTTATACATTAAAAGAAAAAAAAGTAGTTTAATCAGGATACATTAGTCATTTAAAAAGCAAGTCCTATTTCAACACTTCTGACTGGTTAGCTTAAAACATAATACAGTACTTTAGTAATTTACAAAGCAAGTCCTGTCTCAACACTTCTCACTGGTTAGCTTAAAACAGAATACAGTGGTACAGTACTTTAGTCATTTACAAAGTAAATTGTATTTTTCCTAACTACAGAGACTCGAGGTCCTTTACATTAGGAATTACTTTCAGGCGTAGGCTGGAAACAGCCGTTAAACTCTTGAGCAAGGTGGTTAGGCAGTAAATACCGCCAGGTAGGTGGAAATACCCGCCTGCCCGGATATAAACATTCCAGTTTGCCTTTCGGTCCACATTCAGATTGAGGGGTGGCATGAGGTGGGCATAAAGTGTAAAGGACCTCGGGTTTGTATAGTTAGGAAAAATACAATTTACTTTAAAAATTGTTATTTGTTCCGACACAATATACAAACCCTCGGTCCTTTACATTAGGAAGACTCACTGGTTGGAGGGAGGAATCTGAGTGAGTCTCCTGAACTGACTGGAGTTCTGCACACCTTGGTTACTCCTCCTGGTCGAAAGAGCGAGGAGGAGTACCGTGCCTCTGACATATTGATCGGAGTGTAGGAACTGCAAGATCAAATGTCAGATACTGGACCTTTTCGCATGAGTGAGGACATGTAACTTCTATGAAATAGGCTGGAAGGATCTAGAGTCGGAGGCAGTAAGGAAAAGCCGAGATAGGGTTCCCTTATTGCCAGTCTCTCCTTCCTCCCCTTGCTACAGGAAGGAGCGGAATTGCTCCTATGATTCTATAAGAAAAATAGAACAGGTGCTCGATGTGTAGTCTTACCGCATCAGCGCCAGTTCCAGCAGCTATTGGTTCGAGTCCTATTCTCATCCCTAAGGAGGAGAAGTTGGAGGACGGGGAGGGAGGAGAAAGAGAGGCAAGTCACTCTCGGAATCCTTCTCACTTCCAGAACCAACGCCTTAGGTGAGATGCTACTCGTCCTCTTGAAGGAGCCAGATAAGACAACACAACTTGTTGAGCAGCCACCACAGAGCCAAGGAAAAAGGGTTTCAAGGGCCTGTGGGCAACACCGAAGGAAGAAGACAAGAGTGTGGTCTAAAGAGACCACGTCTTGCTTCCAGACTGACAGAAACTTCCGGAATGCGAGGGATAGACCAAGCCATCGACTTCGTAAGCTCTTGAGTGAAAGGTACCGGTATCGTCGTCGTCAGCTGCCAAGTACCTCCTTGATCGCTTCACGAAGTCAGGAGGAAGATGTGTCCTTAGACACTTCTTCCTTGGGAGAGACAGTACTAGCGAAAACGTTGACGACATCCAGGTTAGGAATGTCGAGCCTTTCGGAAAGTACCACAGCTCCCAATAGGACAAAGTAACGAATGTTCTGGATCATCGACACCAAGTCCAAGGAGGGGGGGAACAAGAAGGACTCGAACCCGACAGTCGATGCCAATGGATTCGGAGTCCACCTACGATATCCCAGAAGGAGTCGAGGTATGATCCCCATCCCTGTTCTTCCATCTTCTACGCCAAGGCCAGGGTAAGATGAGAGATGGTCCTAAGAGGGCATATCTCTATCTGATGACTCTCGTAGGGCGCGCGCAGAGCATGGACAGGAACCCTAAACGAGAGTCGCATGCCACCCAGGAAGCAGTTCCCTGGGACAGCACGACTGAAGAAGCTTCTCGTCTGTAGCTAACTCTCGACTGAGGAGACGAAGGCTACTTCAGATAGAAGACTAGGTCGCAAGGGCCTACGTTCTTCACAAATGAAAGGGAGAGAAGCAACCCTCGGCGGAGATGAGGAAGTCCAGACTTGACGAGCGACTCTGACCCGAGAAGAAGTTCCGACAACGACACCACCAGCGAAGACGGATCCAGTCCCTGGGACAGTGTTGCAGAGGACTTTAAGGGATATCCAGCTATATCCGTTGCAGATGGGCGAGAAAGCCTGAGCTTGCAAGGAAAGCTGGAAAGTCTCCCAGTCCTGAACACACAGGGATGTACTGCCTCAAGAACAGCTTCTTGTGTAGCTGCACAGGAGGTTGGGTCAAGCGGAATTCTTCTCGATGCCTCAGCAATCAGGTCGGATGAAGGCGAAGTCTTCAAGTATTGTCTGTAACTCAGGGTGAGCAATGTTTGTGAACCCCTAGCGAAACGGACAAACATGGAGGGAAAAAACGTTGATATCGAGTTTTCACCAAAAGACAGCATGCCTCAACAGAGCGGCCCTTGGTCTCGTATGAACGAGTGAGAAAAAACTACCGACTTGTGTGCAGGGAGGCAACAGAGGGACGGTAGGGATTTCTCAGTCGAGCAGTCTCTGCATGAATCTTCGTGAAGAAAGAGTGAGCAGCATGTTCCGTCTCGATCACTCAAACCCCAGGCCAGGCTTGCCTACCAATACATCCCCACCAGGAATGCATCTGGTCAACTGAGATGCCGAGTGTGCAATAGAACAACACTCGAGTACCTGCAAATGTCGAGATGAAACAGGAGCAAAAAACGATTGCCTCTTGTTTGTCGACAAATGCCACTACTGTGGTTTTGTTCAACGAAACCAGTGAGTGCCGCAAAACCCATCCTGAATTCTCGGAAGGCCAAAAGGCTGCCCTGAGCCCAGGACGGTGATGAGAAGGTACTAATCGTCTCGGTCACACAAATTCAAGACAAGGTCTTACCAGTGTGCGCCTATTCCTCAATATGTGAATCTGTAAGTAGACACAAGATGTGAGGGGAATATGCAAGCATATTTGAACGTTCCTTCAATCAAGCATTAGCCTAACTCTTTCCTCATACATCTAAGAGGAAAGAACGGAGGAAAGGAAGCAGACTTCCATTCTCCACCATGGGGAAGCTTCTGCAAGATGACAGGGTACCAAGGCAATTAGCTCTAGCCGGCTGGCATTTCCCGAATCGGGAGCACGGGAGAGGTGGCGGGATGGAAGTTCAATGGAAAGAATTGCCGAGACCTAAGGGAAATAGATACTTCTCCTAAAGGAATCCATTCCCAGGTCTCGGCAATGTCGCTGCCAGTTCCACAGACTCAAAAAGTATCATTTCGTCCAGGCATCAGCAGTTGCAATCTTCTTCTGAAGCCTAGGACTTCTTAGCTAAGGAGTTGAGGGGGCTTGTCTTGAACTCAAGGTCTAGTTGAGATGACTAAGACCCAAAGTCAGTGCCCTGGTGGGAACCTTGATTACCGGGGTATCTGGCAAATCTCTGAAAGAGAAAGGCAGAACCAAGTAAAGGTTCGTTCCTAAGGGTCGAGCCAACTCGGGACTTATGAAACCCGATATCCGAACTGGGACAAAGTCTTTCTTCTTAGCACCAGAATTGCCCAAAAACCTGCAGTCGGCAAGACCCTCCAAGGCAAGAATTCATATTCTGTCGAGGTAAGGGTGGAAGCTTGGTGTCTTGACCTGAATTAACTCTGAAGAAAAGAATTCATCAGGTCGAGAACGCTCTCGGAAGCCAGGACCACGGCAGTCCACGACACTCTCGGTCCCTCGGGAACTGTAAGGGTTGTGAGTGATGAAGGTTATTCACTGGGGGAGCCGCAGTCCTGTCCCAGGGACCCTCACGCCGACAAATCGGCGTGAAGTTCTCCGAGAACACGGGGGCGATCGTAACTTGAAGAGGAAGACCCTCACTGTTTCCGACGCGTGAAACTCCTGTACCTCTCCCCTTGGAGGGAGACCTTGACAGATCCCATGAAACCCTCCTCGGCTACCTGGTTATAATACGAGAGAATCGGGGGATCGATACCCAAAGCACCCCAGGCAGCCGAACTCCAAAAGACAATTTCGTCGGAGCTCTTTCTGTCCATCTCGCGCCTCTTGGAACAACTGAGAGGAGAAGAGAACAGGTGAGGAGAAAGAGTATCCCTACCTGTCCTGCCAGTAAGATAAGCAGGAGAGGCGTACCATGAACGATAATCAACCGAAGGAGATTACTGCCCCACGGGGGAAGAAGAGCACTTGTGCCGTGACAAAGCGCCTTCCTGGGAAGAGCAAAAAATTCACTCCAACATAGGTGAGAGCCTGGATTGGAAAAAACCGAGTAGGGCCGAGCCGAGCCGAGCCGATCACGCGAACGCGATCCAGCTGGTTGGTATGAGGTGGACTGGGAGGCAGGTGGGGCAAGCCGAGCCGAGCTGAGCCAGTCCGGTAAGCCGAGTTGAGCCGAGCCAGTCTCGTCAGCGCGACCAGGGGCTGAGCCGATCCAATCACGTGAACACGATCCAGCTGGTTGGTATGCGGCGGACTGGGAGGCAGGCTGGGCGAGCCGAGCTAGTCTGGCAAGCCGAGTCGAACCGAGCCAGTCTCGTAAGCGCGACCTGGGACCGAGCCAAGCCGAGCCGATCGCGGGAACACAACTGTAACGGGGCAGGTCGGACTCGTCTGCTGTGAACAATTGCTAGTTTCCCGAACTCTAAACTCCTTGGGGGCCGAGGCCCCTCGAGAAGAGGGTTCAAAGGGGAATTCTGTGTCTGCTATCTTGCATACTTGAACCCTAAAGTTCAAGACAAAAGAATGAAGCCCAGCCGAGCAACCAAAGCAGCTGGCGAGCAGTATCGAGACACCTGGCGTCTCAGCAACCAGACACCTGGGTGTCCCGGCAACCAGACACCTGGGTGTCTCGGCACTTTCTCTCGTCCTGTGCCTCTCATCAGGAAAGCGCTCGTGATTCATGGAATTCGAGCTAACCACAATACTCCCAAAAATCGGGAGCTGCTGCTTTGTTTCCTAAGAGATCGAAAGAGCCAAGCACAGAACCAGTCTTAGACGCAGACTTCCAAGACTGGCAACGAGAATGCGAATCGGTTCCTGCCCGAGGGCGGGAAGAGCCAACGAGAAAAACTTGTCTCCCGGAAGAGTCAGTCCCTTAGAAGTCCCACAGGACTCCCAAAGGAAATCTCTTCCCTGCTTCTTCTGATGTTCGAACCAACAGGATCGAGACACCAGGCTGGGAACCCGACCAAGCACTGGCAAGCACTCGGGGAGCGCTTGCGGTGCTGGCAGGAAGAGCCGAGACACCTGGGTGCCTCAGCCCTTTCTCTCGCATTGCTCCTGAACTGGGCTGAGGAAAATCTCTCCAGACCAGATCGGGATACTCGATATTCCACAGAATCTCGAGCACTCGGAGCGGCTCGCGAACAAGCGCCCGAAGCAGCCCCGTCTTAGAGGCGGAACCTCTAGGACAGGGAACGGGATCGCAAACCCAGGTCTGCGCGCCAGCAGCTTCCGAAACACAAAACCCACGGCTATGCCAATCGGTTTCCACTCCGACATCTTGTACAGGATGGTGGACACGAAACATCGTAACCTCCAGGGTAGTCCGGCAGGAACACAAAGGATGAGGCCAGGACACCACCACCAGGAGAAGCAGCAATCATGATCAGGACAGCCGATGCAGAAGCTACGGCAGCAATTCGGAAGGCAGGAGCTATTGAGACGGCCAGGAACATCACCTCAACAGGGCGACTTCCTACATCTTCACGCCGACATCTTCTACAGGATGGCGGACATCGTAACCTCTGGGGCAGCTGGCAGGAACACAACGGAAGCGGCCACGGACACCACCGCCAGGAGAAGCGGCAGGAATGATCAAGACAGCCGATGCAGGAGCTACGGCACAGGAGCTATTGCAACGGCAAGGAACGTCACTTCCACAAGGCGACTTCCTTCCCTTCACGCCAACATCTTCTACAGGATGGCAGACATCGTAACCTCCAGGGCAGCTGGCAGGAACACAACAGAAGCGGCCCTGGGCACGACCACTAGAAGTAGCGGGCATGGTCAGGACAGCTGATGCAGGAGCTACGTTAGCGGTTCGGAAGGCAGGAACTACTGCAACGGACAGAAATGTCACTTGAAAGTCACCAGCAGCGACAGGAACGATCAAGGCGGCTGCGGCAGGAGACCAGGAAGAGCAGCCAAGAGACTGTCGTCGAGTTGACAAGAGCATAACACAGGGAACAGCAGGAGCAGATGGACCACAGATATGAAGGAGGTATTGCAACAGCATACATGAAAACCAGCAATGACAGCGATCGATCTACATCGGCGGGAACAGAATCAGAGTGATCCCGACGTGGAAATATGTCATCTAACCAGGTATTGTGGTCGATTCCGAAGCAACACTGAATGAATGTCGGGACTGCTTCATGCAAGATATCCTTTGATATATCCAGCCAACTACTGCTGTGTCTGCGATGCTCACTGTCAACCTGAAAGAAAAGCAAAGATGATTAGTAGAGGGAGACACCTCTCGCTACAAGGGGAACTACCCTAAGCACGGGAGGAGGTACTCTACAAGAGGTCGCCCGATCGCTCCCCGCCCCTGGTCTCTGCCCGACGAGCGAGCGAAGAGGGCCAAGGAGAGAGATCTACTAAAGGGGAGTAGGAAGAACCTACAGGAAGAGAAAAAAGGATGGAGGGGAGGCCACCAAGGGCGCCGTGGAAGCGCAACTTATCAACGACGCCCGCAACCTCCTACCTGGCCCGCAATTCTCCAAGAGCAGGCGGCGAGCAACAATCACCATAAGTAGGAAGGAATTAGTGATGCCCCTCATAAACAGAGGGCGCAAGCCCAAGAAGGGAACGAACTCTTACGTCTCGATGGATGTAGGGGAGTTAAGATATTACGTCCCAAACAATATCTCCGAAAGTACAGGGGTGCCTTCAGTATTTACGTAAAGGGCTGCTGGAAGAGAACCATTACCACTTGGTTACGCTACTCCAATTACGCCCTTGGCCATCAAACCCAAGAAACAGGCAGGGAACGACGGCTTATGCAAGGTTATCACAAATATACCAATTTTTAAAGTAAATTGTATTTTTCCTAACTATACAAACCCGAGGTCCTTTACATTAGGAGATTACTTTCAGGCATAGGCTGGAAACGGCCGTTGAACTTCAAACAAGGTGGTATAGGCCGTTAACTACTGTCCGGGAGGCGGGAGCACAGCCTGCCCGGATGTAAACATTCCAATTTGCTTTTCAGCCCAGGTACAGATTGAGGGGTGGCATGAGGTGGGCATAAAGTGTAAAGGACCTCGGGTTTGTATAGTTAGGAAAAATATAATTTACTTTAAAAATTGTTATTTGTTCCGACACAATATACAAACCCTCGGTCCTTTACATTAGGAGACTTACTGATTGGAGGGAGGAATCTGAAAAAGTCTCTCTGAACTGACTAGAGTTCACCACCTTGTCTTCCCTTCCTGGTCGTAAGAGCGAGGAAGGGAAAAAACTGCCTCTGACAAAAGATCGGGTTGTAGGAAACGCAGGATCAGTTGTCAGACTTCTGGGTCCCTTTGCATGAAAGAGGAAACATCAGTTCAAGCAAATTAGGCTAGGAAGAATTGACGTCGGATGACAATAAGGCAAATACAAGTTTTGGGTTTGTCTCAAAGTCATGGACTCCCTCCTCCCCTTGCAAGAGGAGGGAGTGGGGTTGCTTCTATTAACCTGAAAGGAAATAGAACGGAAGCTCTCGTTATGTGCTTACCTGCCTCGATCGCCCGGTCCAGCTTGTAACGGCGCGTCTGCTCCCTGCCCGTGGGAGGAGAGCTTAGGATGGGGAGAGGAATAGAGGCCAGTCACTCAAGATTCATCTCCCAATCACTACCGTACAACATAGGCGAGATGCAACCTGTCCCGTTAGGGGAGCTGGATAAGCTACACAACTTGTTGAGCAGCCACCACAGGACCCAAGGAAAAAGTGTCCAAGGACTTGTGTGCAACATCCCAGAGGTAGAAGGAGGTGAAGGTAGTCTGTCGATACCACACCCCCGCCTTCAGCACCTGTGGTACCGACATATTCTTCCGGAATGCTAGGGACGGACCAATGCTGCGAACCTCGTGAGCTCTCAGACGGAGCGTACCGGTGTCGTCTTCTCCTGCAGCGGAGAACACTCTCCTTATCGTCTCACGAAGCCAAAAAGAGATGGTATTCTTGGACAATTCTTTCTTGGTCGAGCCAGTGCTAACGAAGAGTCGTCAACACTCAGGCCGTAGGTGCCGAGTCCTCTTCAGATAGCGCCGCAGCACCCTAACAGGACACAGTAGCATCTCGTCTGGATCATTATCTACGAAGTCCTCTAGGGAGGGGATCGTGAAGGACTCGAACCGTGCGTCAGGGACCAAAAGGTTCTGAGTCTTCGCAACGAAATCCGGGATGAAATCGAGCGTAACTGATCCCCATCCCCTCGAGTGTTTGACATCAAAGGAAAGTCCGTGAAGCTCGCCCACTCTCTTCGCCGATGCCAGGGCAAGCAAGAAAACAGTCTTTAGGGTAAGATCCCTGTCTGACGACTCTCTTAAAGGCTCGTACGGTGCACGAGTTAGGCTCCTTAATACGAGAGTCACATCCCACACAGGGGGTCTGAGATCCCTGGGTGGGCAAGACCATTCGAAGCTTCTCATGAGTAGAGAAATCTCGAAAGAGGATGAGATGTCTACTCCTTTCAGCCGCAAGACTAGGCAGAGTGCGGCTCGGTAGCCCTTTACAGCTGAAACGGAGAGAAGCTTCTCTCGGCGAAGGAAGACGAGGAAGTCCGCCACCTGCTGAACAGTAGCTCCGACCGGAGAGATACCCCTTCGACGACACCAACCACAGAAGACGGACCACTTTCCCTGGTACACCGCTGCGGAGGATCTTCTGAGGTATCCTGCCATCTCTGTTGCTGCGCGGCGCGAAAAGCCTCTCGCTCGCAAGAGATGGTGGATAACCTCCAGCCGTGAAGACACAGGGAATGCACTGCCAGGTGGAACCGTTGCACGTGAGGTTGACGCAGAAGGTTGGGCCAGGGGGGATCTCTCTCGGCGCCTCTGAGAGGAGAGCTAGCAGGTCCGGGTACCAACTGGCCTGGGGCCATTTGGGTGCCACCAGAGTCATTCTGAGATTCGGGGTGATCATCAATCGGCTGATCACCAGGCGAATCAGACAGAATGGGGGAAAGGCATAAGTGTCGAGGTTGTCCCACGGGTGTTGGAACGCGTCCTCCGCAGCGGCCCATGGGTCCGGCACGACAGAACAGAAGACCTGGAGTTTCCTGTTGTGCCGGGTGGTGAACAGATCGATGACTGGACGCCCCCACAGATCGAACAGCCTTTCCGCTACTTCCTGATGGAGGGACCATTCGGTCCCTACCACCTGTCTCTGGCGGCTGAGCTTGTCTGCCACGACATTCCTCTTGCCTGGAATGTACCTGGCTGACAGCTCTACTGAGTGAGCTACGGCCCACTCGTGCACCTGCATCGACAAATGATGAAGCTGGTGGGACACCAGTCCCCCCTGCTTGTTGACGTATACCACTACCGTGGTATTGTCGCTCATCAGTACCACGGAGTGTCCCATCACTCGATCCCGGAACTCTTGGAGGGCCAGGAAGGCCACCTTGAGCTCCAGGATGTTGATGTGAAGGTGCTTGTCGTCTCGATGCCACACTCCCGAAGTCAGCAACTCCTCCAGGTGTGCGCCCCATCCCTCGGTCGATGCGTCCCAGAACAGAAGCATGTCCGGAGGGGGAGTATGCAGGGATACTCCTATTAAGAGGTTCCTGTCGTCTAGCCACCAGTGAAGGTCCTTTCTCACTTCCTCGGAAAGAGGAATGAGGTAGGAGTGGGGGTCTCGGGACTGGGACCAATGTTCCTTTAGCCTCCACTGGAGAGACCGCAGGTTAAGACGCCCGTGAGGTACTAGCTTCTCTAAAGACGACAGGTGACCAATGACGACTTCCCATTGCCGAGCTGGTTGTTCCTGTCGAGACAGGAACAACTGTGCTGCCTGCCTGAACTTGCTGATGCGAGAGTCCGAGGGAAAGACTTTTGCTGCCACCGTGTCTATCAGCATGCCCAGGTACTTTGTCCTCTGCTTGGGGGTGAGATCTGACTTCTCCAGATTTACCACGACCCCTAGATCCTGACAAAACTCGAGAAGACGATCCCTGTCCTGTAGCAACTGCGAGCGAGAGCTCGCCAGGATTAGCCAATCGTCAAGATACCTCAGCAGACGTATCCCGCGCGAGTGGGCCCAAGCTGACACGAGAGAGAACACTCTCGTGAACACCTGGGGAGCGGTCGAGAGCTCGAAGCAAAGTGCCCTGAATTGGAAGACCGACTCCCCAAGGACGAAGCGGAGGTACTTGTGTGAGGACGGATGGATGGGTATCTGGAAATACGCATCCCTCAAGTCCACCGTAAGCATGAAGTCGTTCTCCCTGATGGAAGCCAGCACAGATCGCGCTGTTTCCATCGTGAACCAAGTCTGGCGAAGGAAACGGTTCAAGGGAGAGAGGTCTATGACCGGTCTCCATCCCCCTGATGCTTTCTCCACGAGAAAGATACGGCTGTAAAAGCCTGGAGACTGGTCCGACACGACTTCCACAGCATTCTTGCTCAGCATGGCCTGCACTTCTTGCTGTAGTGCAATGTCCTTCGACGAACCTGAAAGATAAGTTTGGAGATGGACCGGCGAGTAGGTGAGGGGAGGCCGAGACTCGAAGGGTAGTAGATATCCTTTCCGAAGGACATCCACTATCCAGGTCTCGGCTCTGTGTCGCTGCCATGTTGCCCAATGGCTCGGCAGGCAACCCCCCACCTTTGGCAGCTTTTGGGGGGGAACGCCGCCCTTAGCGTTTCCCCTTCTTCTTCCCTTTGCCCCCTTTACCAGACTGGAAAGAGGGCTGAAAAGGACGGGAGTAACCCCCTCTTTTCGAGGAAGAAGAAGGCTGGGTGTTTCCTCGGGACCCCTTCGAAGACTGGGACTTCTTAGGGGCCGAGGAAGAGCCAGCCTGGCCCGAAGACCTGGCTGCAGTGGGGCAAGAAGACCCGGAGGTCTTAACCACTACCTGGTGGACAAGCCGGTCGTTCTCATCGGCATGGCGTTTGTCTACCACGGCGTCCACCAATTCTCTAGGGAAGAGAGAGGAGGAACCCAGCAACGGTCCATTCCGTAGAGCAATTGCCGACTCGGGACCTACAGACCTGGCAAAGCGAGAGAGAACAGCGTCTCTCCGCTTTAACACCAGGTTCGCCCACAGGTTTGCAGTCTGGTGGGCAAGGTAGGAAATAGCCCTACCTCCAGACTGGCACAGTCTCCCAAAGGCAGAGTCCTCCCCAGGTACGATAGCGCCCGAGGAAGCAGCCACCTTCCATATTGTGAAGGACCACAGATCGAGCCAGGAGACTGCTTGGAAGGCCGCCATGGCAGTGGCTTCCAGGGTTGCAGCTTCTTGTTGGGAGAGAGAAATATTCTCCGCCGACAATTGCTGCAATGAAAGACCCGGATCCAAGCGAGTCAGGTCCGGGTCAACCTGCTTAGTCGACAACGGCCCTTCCGATGGAGTATAAAAGTGCTTCTGACGAGGCAGGGGGGGGGAAGAAGCTTGTCCGAGCGACTCGATCGAAGGGAGCTGTCTTGCCCAGACACAAGACCGTTCACTTGATCGAGAACTCCCTAGGCAAGCGCGGACCACGGCAGTCCCACCGAAGCCTTGGGTTCCTTCTTGGGTCCCCAGAAGGATTCGAGGCGTGACGGACAATCCACAGAAGAGGCCGTGGTCCCTTCCCCGAGGTCATTGTGCTGACGAATCAGTGCGATAACCTCTGAAAAAGTCCTCTGTATTTCGGGGGTGTCCGCATCCTGGGGCAGAGGACCCTCGAGTCCCTCCAGGGTGCGGTCTTCCCGAACTACTCTCCCTGCAGGGGGGAGAACCTCGGCAGACCCCCGAGGACCTTCCTGAACTACGCGGGCGTAGGACCTGGTCGAGCCAAGGACTGATCCAGGTGCGTACCCCCACACAGCTGGACTCTGAGGAGAACGATCCCCAGAGTTCCTCCTCTCCGACTCACGGCCCCTGGAGGAGACCGAAGGGGCGGAGGGGACAGGCAAGGAAGATCGGGCGCTCCCGCTGCCCTTACTGGCAGAACCAGTAGAGGCAGCGGGCCGAGAGCAGTCATCAACCCGCGGTGATGACGAGCCCTCAGGTCGAGGAGATCGTTTCAACCCAGGTGAAACAATCTCCCGAGGAGAGCGGAGCGGCTCGCGAGAGCCAAGACGCACATTCGTCTCCCCCGAGCCAGCCTGGCCGCGCGGGCGTGGCTGGGGACTGGGAGGAGCCGAACGCGCGGCTGGCTGGCACGAGCTTGCACTGTCCTCTGGACGCGCCCCAGACTTCTTCGAGGCCGAAGCCTCTCGAGAAGACTGAGTAGGGGACTTCTTTCCTGTCACTCCTTGCATTCGGCCCCGCGGGGCTGAAGCACTGTCCCGGGAACCTGACGTGGCACTAGAAGGAGTGCCAGCAGGAAGAGGCGGAGCACCTGCATGCCCCGGCTCTTTCTCTCGTCCCACGCCCTGGTCTGTATGGCGAGAAGTATCTACCGTAACAGCCTGGGATACCCGAGTCTCCTTGGGGACCCGGGTACTCGGGGCAACTCGCGAACGAGTCCGACGCGGTCTCGCTGGCCTTAGAAGCAGGAGGTTTCTTAGGCGCAGCGGGGGAAGTGCCGACCTTGGTCTGCACACCCTTGGCTCCCGATGCCCCTGGCCCGGAGGCCGGGGAAGCGGTTCCCTGATCCGAGGATCAGGAAGAGCCAACGAGAGATCCCACTGCCTTCCCTGTGGAAGGAGGCAGACCCTTAGAAACCTCGGTGCGAAGTTTCTTAGGGGGGGGAGAGACAGACTTCTTCTTCTTCGGCCGCAAAGCCTCAGAAGAAGAAGAGGAAGAAGCAGCAGACGACAACGACGATGATAAAGATGAAGACGAAGACGACGACGACACCTTCCTAGACCTCTTCTTCTTCTTCTTCACCATCTGCTTCAGGAAAGCAGTCAAATCCCCAAGCCAGGAAAGCGAGGCCGCCGATTCAGGAACAGCAGGAGGGGCAGCAGCAGCAGAAGAAGCAACCCGGGCAGAGACGGCGGAGCTCGGACCAGCCATTGCCTGGGTAGGGAGAGCCGCGCGTCGGCCAGGAACAGAAGTGGGCGGGGCCAGGGATGCAGGCGCCGCCCCTCCCGCGTGCAGGTCCAGGTCAGGCCTCGCCATAGTCACTAGGATGGGGATTGAGGCAGACGAAGGGCCGGGCTGGAGAGTCAAGCGAGGAACCGTGTCCAAAGCCAGTCCATGGTCAGCAACAGGGGCAGCAACAGTCACGTATGGAAAAGATGACGTCACCATGTAGGAGGGGCCAGCGCGCGAGAATGGAGCCAAGAAGCCAGGTGGTAATGGAACAGTGTGTTGTCCCGTGGATGACGCCGATACCTGGGTGTCCAGATGCGATGCCACTGAAACCGGCATCTGGACAAATCTTGAAAAGGTGACGGTAGTCGTGGCTGCCACTGCCGTGTGGGTCGTGACTGGAGGGGGGCCAGGGGAGCCAAGCCTTCCAGGGCCGAGCCAGGTAGACCCAGGTGTAGCCAGGGAGAGTTGGGAATCATAGCCTGGCTGTCCAGTCCGGAACCTGAAGCAAAAGTCGGGTTATCAATGGAAGCCTCTACTCGATCCGGAGGAAAAATTTCACCTCCGGAACGGGAAGAGACTTCCGAGAGGATGCCGCGGTCCAACTCTCCCCCGCGCCCTTCCACTAACGAAGATACGTAAGAGGAAGAGGAGGGGGAGTCCTCACCCGAGGGAGAGGGAGCAAGAAGGGGAAGCTCGCCGGGAGGAAGAAACGAACCCGAAGTATTAGCCACCAACGGCGTCGTCGGGGGCGTATTTCCCTCGGACGACTCCTTGGAAGGCTTTCGACGGTAACGTCTCCTCCCCTCGAACTTACCCCACTGCTCGGAGGACCACAAACAACGCTCATCACAAGTAGAGTCGCGTGAACACACACGCCCCCTGCAAGATGTGCAGAGTGCATGTGGGTCCACGTCGACTCTAGAACGAAAAGAATTGCACTTTTTACCCCCTACCCCGGGACACACACGCTGGGGAAAGGAGGGTTTAGACAACTTTTCCATGATAATGAAAAAAACAGAAAAATCCCACCAAAAATAGAAGTAAGATGCTGTCAGGCAGAGACCGAAGAACAACGTCCGCACGCTACGACGGCCGAAAGCAAATTGGAATGTTTACATCCGGGCAGGCAGTGCTCCCGCCTCCCGGACAGTAGTTAACTGCCTATACCACCTTGTTTGAAGTTCAACGGCCGTTTCCAGCCTACGCCTGAAAGTAATCTCCTAATGTAAAGGACCGAGGGTTTGTATATTGTGTTGGAACAACGTGGGTTTGTATTAATAAATATCAAACACACGTACATATAAACAAAAATACGGAAAGATCCCACCAGGATAATAAGAGCTTAACGACAGTCAGGCGGAGAGAACAAAAACACGTCAGCAACGCATGACAGCCGAAAGCAAACTGGAATGTTTACATCCGGGCAGGTGGGTATCCCCGCTTACCTGGCAGCAGTTACTGCCTAACCACCTTGCTCAAGAGTTTAACGGGCTTTTCCAGCCTACGCCTGAAAGTAATTCCCCTAATGTAAAGGACCGACGGTTTGTATATCGTGTCGGAACAAATAAATATCAATAAATGTCCACCTTGGCCAATGACCTTGGGTAGGCTTAGGGTATGCCATGCAAATTAGGATGCCCGTGGCTCAAGAGACTTCACTACTGACAAATTGCACCTTTGGGCATTAAATAACACAAATATATACCCAATTAGCAGAGGCCTAGCCTATGTCACCCATACCCATAATACCCGACGCTTAAAATTATTTATCTTCATAGATTTTGATACCCATCATTATCACTCAAATACAGTAGTAATAATAAGGAAACAATTCTAAGTAAGAGCTCTGCATGGAATATCATATTACCTTGGAAATTGATTTTTCCTCTACCTTTAGTGTTGCTGATGAAGAAGGTATTATCAATTGGTGGTCAATTATTATTAACCTCATATCTACCCAACATGGTTGGGGACCCTTTGGGAACGTGGGGTTTTGTGTGGGGGAAAGAAACGATGAGAGAGACCACACCGCCATGTTGTTGTTACGGAATGGTTCCGCGCATGTGCAAGTCATCAGGGAACCATATGTTTCAGAAGGGACTGGCTAAGGAAACCTGTTATAAAAGGAACTATACTAACCTATCATACCCTAACCTAACCTAACGTAGCAGGAAGTGTTCCTTAGTTGGGTGGCAGACCCCTGGTGAAGGAAACCACTTTTTACTGAATGTTCCACTATAACACTGTGCATGCGCGAAAGCATTCCAGGATGGCCAGCATACAACTTCTGAGGTTAATTAGTGTCAACTGGCAAAAAATAACAGTAATTCTTGATAAGCAACCAAAATACTATAGAAAAACCACAGTTTTTTAAAGTAAATTGTATTTTCCCTAATTATACAAACCTGAGATCCCTTACATTAGGAATTACTTACAGCGAAGATGGAAACGGCCGTTGAACTTTCAAACAAGGTGGTCAGGCAGTTATCTACCATCCAGTAGGTGGGAGTTCCGCCTGCCCAGAGGTAAACATCCCAATTTGCCTTTCAGCCCACATGTCAGATTGAGGGGTGGCATGAGGTGGGCATGAAAATGAAATGTAAAGGACCTTAGGTCTGTATAGTTAGGAAAAGTACAATTTACTTTCAAAAAATAATTTTTAAAAGTAAATTGTATTTTTCCTAACTATACAAACCCTCGGTCCTTTACATTAGGGGATTACTTTCAGGCGTAGGCTGGAAACGGCCGTTGAACTTCAAACAAGGTGGTTAGGCAGTTAACTACTGTCCGGGAGGCGGGAGTACCGCCTGCCCGGATGTAAACATTCCAATTTGCCTTTCGGCCCAGCTATCACATTGAGGGGTGGCATGAGGTGGGCATAAAGTGTAAAGGACCTCGGGTTTGTATAGTTAGGAAAAATACAATTTACTTTAAAAATTGTTATTTGTTCTGACACAATATACAAACCCTCGGTCCTTTTCATTAGGAGACTTACTGATTGGAGGGAGGAATCTGATAAAGTCTCTCTGAACTGACTGGAGTTCACCACCTTGTCTTCCCTTCCTGGTCGTGAGAGCGAGGAAGGGAAAAACTGCCTCTGACAAAAGATCGGGTTGTAAGAAACGCAGGATCAGTTGCATGAAAGAGGAGACGTCAGTTCATGCAAAGTTGGCTAGGAAGAATTTGAAGTCGGATGACAATAAGGCAAATATAACAATTTTTAAAAGTAAATTGTATTTTTCCTAACTATACAAACCCGAGGTCCTTTACATTAGGGATTACTTTCAGGCGTAGGCTGGAAACGGCCGTTAAACTCTTGAACAAGGTGGTTAGGCAGTAACTACCTCCAGGTAGGCGGGGATACCAGCCTGCCCGGATGTAAACATTCCAGTTTGCCTTTCGGCCCAGCTATCACACTGAGGGGTGGCATGAGGTAGGCATAAAGTGTAAAGGACCTCGGGTTTGTATAGTTAGGAAAAATACAATTTACTTTTAAAAATTGTTATTTGTTCCGACACAATATACAAACCCTCGGTCCTTTACATTAGGAGACTCACTGATTGGAGGGAGGAATCTGATAAAGTCTCTCTGAACTGACTGGAGTTCACCACCTTGTCTTCCCTTCCTGGTCGTAAGAGCGAGGAAGGAAAAACTGCCCCTGACAAAAAGATCGGGTTGTAAGAAATGCAGGATCAGTTGTCAGACTTCTGGGTCCCTTTGCATGAAAGAGGAAACGTCAGTTCATGCAAAGTAGGCTAGGAAGAATTTGACGTCGGATGACAATAAGGCAAATACAAGCATTGGGTTGTCTCATAGTCATGGTCTCCTTCCTCCCCTTGCAAGAGGAAGGAGTGGGGTTGCTTCTATTAACCTGAACGGAAATAGAACGGGGGCTCCCGTTATATGATTATCTGCCTTGATCGCCCGGTCCAGTTTGTAACGGCATGTCCGCTCCCTGCCAGTGGGAAGAGAGCCAGGATGGGGAGAAAGAAGAGAGGCCAGTCACTCAACATTCATTCTCCCCATCACAACCGTACAACATAGGCAAGATGCAACCTGTCCCGTTAGGGGAGCTGGATAAGCTACACAACTTGTTGAGCAGCCACCACAGGACCCAAGGAAAAAGCATCCAAGGACTTGTGTGCAACATCCCGGAGGTAGAAGGAGGTGAAGGTAGTCTGTTGGGACAACACACCCGCCTTCAGCACCTGTGGTACCGACATATTCTTCCGGAATGCGAGGGATGGACCAAGCCATCGACTTTGTGAGCTCTCGGGTGAAAGGTACCGGTATCGTCGTCGTCAGCTGCCAAGTACCTCCTTGATTGCTTCACGAAGTCAGGAGGAAGACGTGTTCTTAGACACTTCTTCCTTGGGAGAGACAGTACTAGCGAAAACGTTGAAGACATCCAGGTTAGGAATGTCGAACCTTTCGGAAAGTACCACAGCTCCCAATAGGACAAAGTAACAAATAATCTGGATCATCGATACAAAGTCCAAGGAGGAGGGAAAAAAGAAGGACTCAAACCCAACAGTCGATGCCAATGGATTCGGAGTCCACCTACGACATCCGAGAAGGAGTCGAGGTATGATCCCCATCCCTGTTCTTCCATCTTCTACGCCAAGGCCAGGGTAAGATGAGAGATGGACCTAAGAGGGCATATCTCTATCCGACGACTCTCGTAGGGCGAGTGCAGAGCACGGACAGGAACCCTAAACAAGAGTCGCATGCCACCCAGGAAACAGTTCCCTGGGACAATGTTGCAGAGGACTTCAAGGGATATCCAGTTATATCTGTTGCCGCTCGGCGAGAAAGTCTGTGCTTGCAAGGAAAGCTGGAATGTCTCCCAGTCCTGAACACACAGGGATGTACTGCCTCAAGAACCGCTTCTTGTGTAGCTGCACAGGAGGATGGGTCAAGCGGAATTCTTCTCGATGCCTCGGCAATCAGGTCGGATGAAGGCGAAGTCTTCAAGTATTTGTCTGTAACTCGGGGTGAGCAATGTTTGTGAACCCCTAGCGAAATGGACAAATACAGAGGGAAAAAATGTCGATATCGAGTTTTCACCAAAAGACAGGATGCCTCAACAGAGCGGCCCCTGGTCTGGTATGAGGGAGTGAGAAAACACTACCGACTTGTGTGCAGGGAGGCAACAGAAGGACGGTAGGGATTTCTCAGTCCAGCAGTCTCTGCATGAATCTTCATGAAGAAAGAGTGAGCAGCATGTTCCGTCCCGATCACTCAAACCCAAGGCCAGGCTTGCCTACCAATACATCCCCACCATGAATGCATCTGGTTAATTGAGCTGTCGAGTGTGCAATAGAACAACAATCGAGTACCTTCAAATGTCGAGATGAAACGGGGAAAAACGATTGCCTCCTGTTTGTCGACAAATGCCACTACTGTGGTTTTGTTGTTCAACGAAACCAGTGAGTGCCGCAAAACCCATCCTGAATTCTCGGACGGCCAAAAGGCTGCCCTGAGCCCAGGACGGTGACGAGAAGGTACTAATCGTCTCGGTCATACAAATTCAAGACAAGGTCTTACCAATGTGCGCCTATTCCTCAATCTGTGAATCTGTAAGTAGACACAAGATGTGAAGGGAATATGCAAGCATATTCGAAAGTTCCTACAATCAAGCATTAGCCTAACTCTTTCCTTATACATCGAAGAAGAAAGAACGGGGAAAAGGAAGCAGACTTCCATTTTCCACCATGGGGAAGCTTCTGCAAGATGACAGGGTACCGAGGCAATTAGCTCTAGCCAGCTGGCATTTCCCGAATCGGGAGCATGGGAGAGGTGGTGGGATGAAAGTTCGATGGAAAGAATTGCCGAGACCTAAGGGAAATAGATACTTCTCCCGAAGGAATCCATTCCCAGGTCTCGGCAATGTCGCTGCCAGTTCCAGAGACTCGATAAGCATCATTTCATCCAGGCATCAGCAGTTGCAATCTTCTTCTGAGACCTAAGGGAAATAGATACTTCTCCTAAAGGAATCCATTCCCAGGTCTCGGCAGTGTCACTGCCAGTTCCAGAGACTCGATAAGCATCATTTCGTCCAGGCATCAGCAGTTGCAATCTTCTTCTGAAGCCTAGCACTTCTTAGCTAAGGAGTTGAGGGGGGCTGGCTTGAACTCAAGGTCAAGTGGAGATGACTAAGACCCAAAGTTCTTGGCCATTGTCCAAAGGACAAGTCAGTGCCGTGGTGGGAACCTTGATTACCAGGGTATCTGGCAAATTTCTGAAAGAGAAAGGCAGAACCAAGTAAAGGTTCGTTCCCAAGGGTCGAGCCAACTCGGGACTTACGAAACCGGAGATCCGAATTGGGACAAAGTCCTTCTTCGTAGCACCAGAATTGCCCAAAAAACTGCAGTCGGCAAGACCCTCCGAAGCAAGAAGAATTCATATTCTGTCGAGGCAGGGGTGGAAGTTTGGTGTCTCGACCTGAATTAACTCCATCGAAGAAAAGAATTCATCAGGTCGAGAACACTCTCGGAAGTCATGACCGCGGCGGTCCCTGACACTCTCGGCCCCTCGGAAACTGCAAGGGTTGCAGGTGATGAAGGTTATTCATTGGGGGAGCCGCAGTCCTGTCCCGGGGATCCTCGCGCCGATTCGTCGGCGCGAAGTTCCCCGAGAACACAGGGGCGATCATAACTTGAAGAAGAAGACCCTCGCTGTTTCCGATGCGTGAAACTCCTGTACCTCTCCCCTTGGAGGGAGACCTTGACAGATCCCATGAAACCCTCCTCAGCTACCTGGTTATAATACGAGAGAATCGGGGGACCCATACCCAAAGCACGCGCCTCTTGGAACAACCGAGAGGAGAAGAGAACAGGTGAGGAGAAAAGAGTATCCCTACCTGTCCTGCCAGAATGATAAGCAGGAGAGGCAGACCGTGAGCGATAATCAACCGAAGGAGATTACTGCCACACGGGGAAAGAAGAGCACTTGTGCCGCGGCAAAGCGCTTTCCTGGGAAGAGCAAAAAAAGTTCACTCGAACATAGCCGAGAACCCAAATCGGAAAAAACCGAGTAGGGCCGAACCGATCACACGAACGCAATCCCGAACTGGGCCCAGGAAAATTTCTCCAGACCAGATCGGGATACTCGATTTCCATAGAATCTCGAGCACTCAAAGCGGCTCGCGAACGAGCGCCCGAAGCAGCCCCCATCTTAGAGGCGGAACCTCTAAGACTCGGGAACGGGATCACAAACTGAGGTCTGCGCGCCCACGGCTTCCGAAACACAAAACCCACGGCTATGCCAATCGGTTTCCTAACCCGAAGGTCGGGAAGAGCCAACGAGAGACCCACTGCCTCCTCGGAAGGAGGCAGTCCCTAGACGTCCAAGGGCATCAAGGGGAAGAAGAAGCATTCCTTTCCTTCAGCCGATGGAGGTCTGTCCGATTCTCGGGACCCCCTTGGACCTCGGGAGAGGAAGGGAAGACGCAGCAGAAGACGAAATCGAAGATAAGATGAAGAAGACGGCGGTTACTTTCACAGGACGGCTTCCTTCACCTCCACTCCGACATCTTCTACAGGATGGTCGACACGAAACATCGTAACCTCCAGGGTAGTCCAGCAGGAACACAACGGACGCAGCCAGGACACCACCACCAGGAGAAGCATCATCAGGACAGCCGATGCAGGAGCTACGGCAGCAATTCAGAAGGCAGGAGCTACTGCAATGGCCAGGAACATCACCTCAACAGGACCACTTCCTACATCTTCTACAGGATGGCGGAAATCGTAACCTCTGGGGCAGCTGGCAGGAACGTACAGAAGCGGCAGGAATGATCAGGACAGCCCATGCAGGAGCTACGGCAAAGGTTCGGCGAGCAGGAGCTGTGCAACGGCCAGGAACGTCACTTCCACAAGGCCACTTCCTTCCCTTTCACACCAACATCTTCTACAGGATGGCTGACATCGTAACCTCCAGGGCAGCTGGCAGGAACACAACGGAAGCGGCCCCGGGCACGATCACTAGGAGAAGAAGCGGGCACGATCAGGACATTCGATGCAGGAGCTACGTTAGCGGTTCGGAAGGCAGGAGCTACTGCAACGGACAGAATGTCATTTGAAAGTCACCAGCAGAGACAGGAACGATCAGGGTGGCTGCAGCAGGAGAGCAGCCCACAGACTGTCGTCGAGTTGACAAGAGCATAACACAGGCAACAGCAGGAGTAGATGGACCACAGATACGCAGGAAGCATTGCAACAGCATACATGAAAACCAGCAATGACAGCGATCGATCTACATCGGCGGGAACAGAGTCAGAGCGATCCCGATGTAGAAATATGTCATCTAATCAGGTATTGTGGTCGATCCCGAAGCAACACTGAATGAATGTCGGGACTGCTTCGTGCAAGATATTCTTGATATATCCAGCCAACTACTGCTGTGTCTGCGATGCTCACTGTCAACCTGAAAGAAAAGCAAAGATTAGTAGAGGGAGGCACCTCCCGCTACAAGGGGAACAGCCCTACGCAGCGTTAGGAGGTACTCTAGACGAGGTCGCTCGATCGCTCCCCCCCCCCCCCTTTTTCGCCCGACAAGCGAGCGAAGAGGGCGAAGGAGAGAGAAGGAAGAACCTAAGGGAAGAGAAAAAAGGACGGAGGGGAGGCCACCAAGGGCGCCGTGGAAGCGCAACTTATCGACGACGCCCGTAACCTCCCACTCGGCCCGCAAATCTCTAAGCGCAGGCGGCGAGTAACACTCAGCATAAGTAGGAAGAAATTAGTGATGCCCCTTACACACGGAGGGCGGAAGCCCAAGAAGGGAACTAACTCTTACGTCCCGATGGATGTAGGGGAGTGAAGATATTGCGTCCCAAACTATATCTCCGAAAGTACAGGGGCGCTGCCAGTATTTACGTAAAGGGCCGCTGGAGAGAAGCATTACCACTTGGTTACGCTACTCCAGTTATGCCCTTGGCCGTCAAAACCAAGACACAGGCAGGGAACGACGGCTTACGCAAGGTTATCACAAATCGTGGGTTTATATTACCAAATATCAAACACACGCATATATAAACAAAAATACAGAAAGATCCCACCGGGAAAATAAGAGCTTAACGACAGTCAGGAGAGAACGAAAAACACGTCAGCAACGGTTGACGGCCGAAAGCAAAACTGGAATGTTTACATCCGGGCAGGCGGGTATCCACGCCTACCTGGAGGTAGTTACTGCCTAACCACCTTGTTCAAGAGTTTAACGGCCGTTTCCAGCCTACGCCTAAAAGTAATCCCTAATGTAAAGGACCGAGGGTTTGTATATTGTGTCGGAACAAACAAGCATTGGGTTTGTCTTATAGTCATGGTCTCCTTCCTCCCTTTGCAAGAGGAAGGAGTGGGGTTGCTTCTATTAACCTGAACGGAAATAGAACGGGAGCTCCCGTTATGTGCTTACCTGCCTCAATCGCCAGATCCAGCTTGTAACGGCACGTCCGCTCCCTGCCCATGGGAAGAAAGCCAGGATAGGGAGAAAGAAGAGAGGCCAGTCACTCCACATTCAATCTCCCAATCACAACCATACAACTTAGGCAAGATGAAACCTGTCCTGTTAGAGGAGCCGGATAAGCTACACAACTTGTTGAACAGCCACCACAGGACCCAAGGAAAAAGTGTCCAAGGATTTGTGTGCAACATCCCAGAGGTAGAAGGAGGTGAAGGTAGTCTGCTGGGACCACACCCCCGCCTTCAGCACCTGTGACACCGACATATTCTTCCGGAATGCAAGGGACGGACCAATGCTGCGGACCTCGTGAGCTCTCGGACGAAGCGTACCGGTGTCGTCTTCTCCTGCAGCAGAGTACACTCTCCTTATCGTCTCACGAAGCCAAAAAGAGATGGTGTTCTTGGACACTTCTTTCTTGGTCGAGCCAGTGCTAACGAAGAGTCGTCGACACTCAGGACGGAGGCGCCGAGTTCTCTTCAGAGAGCGCCGCAGCACTCTAACAGGACACAGTAGCATCTCGTCTGGTTCATTACCTACAGAGTCCTCTAGGGATGGGATCGTGAAGGACTCGAACAATGCGTCAGGGACCGAAGGGTTCTGAGTCTTTGCTACGAAATCCAGGATGAAATGGAGCGTAACTGATCCCCATCCCCTCGAGTGTTTAACATCAAAGGAAAGTCTGTGAAGCTCGCCAACTCTCTTCGCCGATGCCAGGGCAAGCAAGAAGACGGTCTTGAGGGTCAGATCCCTGTCTGACGACTCTCGTAAAGGCTCATACTGTGCACGAGTCAGGCTCCTTAAGACGAGTCACATCCCATGCAGGGGGCCTGAGATCCCTGGGTGGGCAAGACCGTTCGAAGCTTCTCATGAGTAGAGAAATCTCGAAGGAGGAGGAGATGTCTACTCCTTTCAATCGTAAGACTAGGCCGAGTGCGGTGCGGTAGCCTTTTACAGCTGAAACGGAGAGAAGCTTCTCTCGGCGAATGAAGACGAGGAAGTCCGCAACCTGCTGAACAGTAGCTCTGACCGGAGAGATACCCCTTCGACGACACCAACCACAGAAGACAGACCACTTTCCCTGGTATACCGCTGCGGAGGATCTTCTCAGGTATCCTGCCATCTCTGTTGCTGCGCGGCGCGAAAAGCCTCTCGCTCGCAAGAGATGGTGGATAACCTCCAGCTGTGAAGACACAGGGAATGCACTGCCAGGTGGAACCACTCTGCGTGAGGTTGACACAGAAGGTTGGGCCAGGGGGGGATCTCTCTCGGTGCCTCAGAGAGGAGAGCTACCAGGTCTGGGTACCAAACGGCCAGGGGCCAATTGGGTGCCACCAGAGTCATTCTGAGATTCGGGGTGATCATCACTCGGCTGATCACTCGGCGAATCAGACAGAATGGGGGAAAGGCGTAAGCGTCGAGATTGTCCCAAGGGTGTTGGAACGCGTCCTCCGCAGCGGCCCATGGGTCCGGCACGACAGAACAGAAGACCTGGAGCTTTCTGTTGTGCCAGGTGGCGAACAGATCGATGGCTGGACGCCCCCACAGGTCGAACAGCCTTTCCGCTACTTCCTGATGGAGGGACCATTCGGTCCCTACCACCTGGCTCTGGCGGCTGAGCTTGTCTGCCACGACATTCCTCTTGCCTGGAATGTACCTGGCTAACAGCTCTACCGAGTGAGCCACGGCTCACTCGTGCACCTGCATCGTCAACTGATGAAGCTGGTGGGACACCAGTCCCCCCTGCTTGTTGACGTATGCCACTACCGTGGTACTGTATTGTCGCTCATCAGTACCACGGAGTGTCCCATCACTCGATCCCGGAACTCTTGGAGGGACATGAATGCCGCCTTGGGTTCTAGGATGTTGATGTGAAGGCGCTCGTCGTCTCGGTGCCACACTCCCTAAGTCAGCAACTCCCCCAGGTGTGCGCCCCATCCCTCGGTCGATGCGTCCGAGAACAGAAGCATGTCCGGAGGGGGAGTATGCAAGGATACTCCTATCAAGAGGTTCCTGTCATCTAACCACCAGTGAAGGTCCGTTCTCACCTCCTCGGAAAGAGGAATGAGGAAGGAGTGGGGGTCTTGGGACTGGGACCAATACTCCTTTAGTCTCCACTGGAGAGACCGCAGGTGAAGACGCCCATGAGGTACTAGCTTCTCCAAAGACGACAGGTGACCAATGACGACTTGCCATTGCTGAGCTGGTTGCTCCTGCCGTGACAGGAACAGCTGTGCTGCCTGCCTGAACTTGCTGATACGAGAGTCCGAGGGAAAGACTTTTGCTGCCACCATATCTATCAGCATGCCCAGGTACTTTCTCCTCTGCTTGGGGGTGAGATCTGACTTCTCCAGATTTACCACGATCCCTAGATCCCGGCAAAACTTGAGGAGACGATTCCTGTCCTGTAGCAACTGCGAGCGAGAGCTTGCCAGGACTAGCCAGTCGTCGAGATACCTCAGAAGACATATCCCGTGCGAGTGGACCTAAGCTGACACGAGAGAGAATACTCTCGTAAACACCTGGGGAGCAGTCAAGAGCCCGAAGCAAAGTGCCCTGAATTGGAAGACCAACTCCCCGAGGACAAAGTGGAGGTACTTGCGAGAGGACGGATGGATGGGTATCTGGAAATACGCATCCTTCAAGTCCACCGTAAGCATGAAGTCGTTCTCCCTGATGGAGGCCAGCACAGTTTGTGCTGTTTCCATCGTGAACCGAGTATCGAAACGGTTCAAGGGAGAGAGGTCTATGACCGGTCTCCATCCGCCTGAGGCTTTCTCTACGAGAAAGACGCGGCTGTAAAAGCCTGGAGACTGGTCCGACACAACTTCTACAGCACCCTTGCTCAGCATGGCTTGCACTTCTTGCTGTAGTGCAATGTCCTTCGACGAACCTGGAAGATATGTTTGGAGATGGACCGGACAGTAGGTGAGGGGAGGCCGAGACTCGAAGGGTAGTAGATATCCTTCCCGAAGGACATCCACTATCCAGGTCTCGGCTTTGTGTCGCTGCCAAGTTGCCCAATGGCTCGACAGGGACCTCCCAACCTTCGGCAGCTTTTGGGGGGGAACGCCGCCCCTAGAGTTTCCCCTTCTTCTTCTTACCCTTGCCCCCTTTACCGGATTGGAAAGTGGGCTGAAAAGGGTGGGAGGGACCCCCCCTTCTCGGGGCAGAAGAAGGCTGGGTGTTTCCTCGGGACCCCTTCGAAGACTGGGACTTCTTAGGGGCCAAGGAAGTGCCAGCCTGGCCCGAAGACCTGGCCGCAGTGGGGTGCGAAGACCCGGAGGTCTTGGCCACTGCCTGGTGAACAAGCCGGTCGCTGTCATCGGCATGGCGCTTGTCCACCGCGGCATCCACCAACTCTCTAGGGAAGAGAGAGGAGGAAACCAGCAACGGTCCATTCCGAAGGGCGATAGCTGACTCGGGACCTGCAGACCTGGCAAAGCAAGAGAGAACGGCATACCTCCGCTTTAGCACAAGGTTCGCCCACAGGTTTGCAGTCTGGTGGGCGAGGTAGGAAATAGCCCTACCGCCAGACTGGCACAGTCTCCCAAAGGCGGAGTCCTCCCCAGGTACAATAGTGCCTGAGGAAGCAGCTACCTTCGATACTGTGAATGACCACAGATCGATCGAGCCAGGAGACTGCTTGGAAGGCCGCCATGGCGGTGGCTTCCAGGGTTGCAACTTCTTGCTGAGAGAGAGATATGCTCTCTGCAGTCAATTGCTGCAACGACAGACCCGGATCCAAACGAGTCAGGTCCGGGTCAACCTGTTTGGTCAGCAACGCCCCTTCCACTGGAGCGTAGAAACGCTTCTGACGAGGCAGAGGAGGAGGAAGAAGCTTGTCCGAGCAGCTCAAACGAAGCGAACTGTCTTGCCAAGACACAAGACTGTTCACCTGGTCGAGTACCCCCTCAGCAAGCGTGGACCACGGCAGCCCCACCGAAGCCTTGGGTTCCTTCTTGGGTCCCCAGAAGGATTCGAGGCACGACGGACGATCCACAGACGAGGCCATGGTCCCTTCCCCGAGGTCATTGTGCTGACGAATCAGCGCGATAACCTCTGCAAAAGCCCTCTGTATTTCGGGGGTGTCCGCATCCTGGGGCAGAGGACCCTCGAGTCCTTCCAGAGTGCAGAACTCCTGAACTACTCTCCCTGCAGGAGGGAGAACCTCGGCAGACCCACGTGGATCTTCCTGAACTACGCAGGCGTAGGACCTGGTCGAGCCAAGAACCGAGCCAGGTGCGTGCCCCCACGCAGTAGAACTGTGAGGAGAAGACTCCCCAGAGCTCCTCCTCTCCGACTCACGCCCCCTGGAAGAAGCCAAAGGGGCGGAGGGGACAGGCGAGGAAGATAAGGCGCTCCCACTGGCTTTACTGGCAGAACCAGCAGAGGCAGTAGGCCCGAAGCGGTCACCACCCCACAGTGATGACGAGCCCCCGGGTCGAGGAGACTGCTTCAGCCCAGGTGAAGTGATCTCCCGAGGAGAGCGGAGCAGCTCGAGAGAGCCGAGCCACGCACTCGCCTCCCCCGAGCCAGGCTGGCCACGCGGACATGGCCGGGGACTGGGAGGAGTCGAACGCGTGGCTGACTGGCGTGAGCTTGCGCTGTCCTCTGGACGTGCCCCATTCTTCTTCGAGGCAGGAGCCTCTCGGGAAGACTGAGTAGGGGAGTTCTTCCCTACCTCTCCTTGCGTTCGGCCCCGCGGGGCTGAAGCACTATCCTGGGAACCTGACTTGGCACCTGAAGGAGTGCCAGCAGGAAGAGACGGAGCACCTGCATGCCCCGGCTCTTTCTCTCGCCCCACGCCCTGGTCTGTACGGCAAGAAGTTTCTCCCGTATCAGACTGGGGTACCCGGGTCTCCTTGGGGACCCGGGTACTCGGAGCAACTGGCAAACGAGTGTCCGACGCGGACTCGCTGGCCTTAGATGCAGGAAGTTTCTTAGGTGCAGCAGGGGGAGTGCCGACCTTGGTCTGCACACCCTTGGCTCCCAGCGCCCCTGGCCCGGAGGCCGGGGCAGCGGTTCCCTGATCCGAGGATTGGGAAGAGCCGACGAGAGATCCCACTGCCTTCCCTGTGGAAGGAGGCAGACCCTTAGAAGTCTCGGTGCGAGATTTCTTAGGGGGGGAGAGGCAGACTTCTTCTTCGGCTGCGAAGCCTCGGAAGGAGAAGCGGAAGAAGCAGCAGACGAAGATGACGATGATGACGAAGATGATGAAGACGACGACACCTTCCTAGACCTCTTCTTCTTCTTCTTCACCATCTGCTTTAGGAACACCGTCAAGTCCCCAAGCCAGGAAAGCGAGGCCGCACTCTCAGGAACAGCAGGAGGGGCTGCAGCAGAAGGCACATCCCGGGCAACGACCGTGGAGCTTGAGCCAGCATTTGCCTGGGTAGAGAGAGCCGCGCATCAGCCAGGAACAAAAGTGGGCAGGGCCGGGAATGCAGGTGCCGCCCCTCCCGCGTGAAGATTCAAGTCGGGCCGCGCCAGGGTCGATGGAATAGGGACGGAAGCAGACAAAGGGCCGGGCTGGAAAGTCAGACAAGGAACAGCATTCGAAGACAGGCCAGGGTCAGCAACAGGGGCAGCAACAGTCACATACGGGTATGATGACGTCACCATGTAGGCGGGGCCAGCACGCGTGAACGGAGCCAGGAAGCCAGGAGGCAGCGGAACAGTGTGCTGCACCGCAGGTGACGCCGACACTTGGGTGTCCAGATGCGATGCAACTGACACCGGCAACTGGGCAAACCTCGAAATGGTGACGGATGTAGTGGTGACTGTCATTGCCGAGTGGGTCGTGACTGGAGCTGGGGGCAGGGGAGCCAATCCCTCCAGTGACGAGCCAGGTAGGCCCAGGTGTAGCCAGGATGAGCTTGGAATCGGTGTCTGGCTATCCAGTCCAGGACCTGAAGCAAAAGTTGGGTCAGTACACGAAGCCTCTACTCGCTCTGGGGGAAAAAACTCCCCTCCGGAACGGGAAGAGACTTCAGAGAGGATGTCGCGGTCCAGCTCTCCCCCGCGCCCTTCCACAAACGATGAAACATAAGAGGAAGGGGAGAGGGAGCAAGCAAGGGGAAGTTCGCCGGGAGGGAGAAACGAGCCCGACACATTCGCCACCAATGGAGTCGTCGGGGGCATATTTCCCTCGGACAACTCCTTGGTAGGCTTACAACGGTAACGTCTCCTCCCTTCAAACTTGCCCCATTGCTCGGAGGACCACGAACAACACTCACTACAGGGATCGTCGCGTGAATACACACGTCCCCTGCAAGATGTACAGAGGGTGTGTGGGTCCACGTCGACTTGAGATCTAAATGAATTACATTTCTTACCCCCTACCCCGGGACACACACGCTGGGGATAGGAGGATTTAGCTGATTTCTCCATGATAATGAAAGCAAAGAAAGAATTTCCCACCAAAAAGAAGAAGTATAGCTGTCAGGCAGAGAGCGACGAAGAACAACGTCCGAGCACTATGACGGCCGAAAGCAAATTGGAATGTTTACAACTGGGCAGGCGGTATTCCCGCCTCCCGGACAGTAGTTAACTGCCTAACCTTCTTGTTTGAAGTTCAACGGCCGTTTCCAGCCTACGCCTGAAAGTAATCCCCTAATGTAAAGGACCGAGGGTTTGTATATTGTGTCGGAACAACCATGTATAATTCATATTTCTCTGTGTATTGCATTAAAAAACGTTACTTAACAAATGTCCCTTGCCCCTTTAAAGCTTTTCTAGAATTAATTAAACGTGCATATCCCTAAATAGAGCCGATCCAACACCCGTCAAAATGTGGTCTAATTTCGCCGAATCTCAACAATCACGAGACGCCGCCATCCAAACGGATTGGTCAATTCCACGTGGTCTTGTTCCCCCAGTTCCAGTTGTCGAGATCCCGCTAAACCCATGTGTTCCAGCCCCAAAACGAAGAAGAATGAGGTTACCGAAATCAGCCATTCCGGATTTCTCCGATGATTCTGACTTCGAATGAGGTACGCGCTATTTCGAATAGTTTATGATACACTAATTGTACGGCCCTTCTGGGGGGGTCCGGGGGCGGCGAAGCCCCACCCTGCCAGGTGAGGGTACGCCGTCCTGTGTTCGGTTAGGTTGGTTTCGTCAGGTTAGGTCGCCATCTTTTTAGTATTCGTCCGCCGATTCTCTACACGGTACCCATTGCCACCTGGTGGTGGGTCACGGCTAGAAAATTTGCAGACGAAAACCCACAGCATACGAAACTGTAATCGCCCCATCCAAAACATAATCTCTGTTTTGACATGTACGTGTGTAGAAACTACTTCGCGGCTTGCACCAGCCAATAACAGCTTTGAAGATTCTGTACATTCATTCAGTAAGGAACCACCCAGCCAGTATGTCACTCTATACCATTCTCACAGCCTAGCCTAGCCTGACCAGCCTATGGTGGAATTAGGGCAATTTCGGTTATATAAGAGGAGTATCCGGCCCCTTGGACCCATGATACCTATCTAGTTCCCTAAAACACCTAAATTGGGGTTAAATAAGCACCCTACATCGATCCCCTGAGGGAAGCTTCGTTGTACATCACGAGGTGGAGAACATGTGCGCCGTCACTTACGTCTGAAAACCCCTTATTTATTTCCGTCCCACGACGCTAAACCGACGGCTTTTGTTGCAAAGAGGTCAAGGGATAATTATAGATGGTCAACATACGTCGTTGCGACGAAAACGAGGCGGAAATAAGACGTTTTCCTTCAAATAAGAGAGAAGAAATGTCAACGTCCCTCAATTAAGGGAGAAGAAGAAACGTAAACAAACCAAGGGTGAAGTTTCAGTAGTAGTATTAATAGGCTGGATTTTCCTTTGCAACAGGTTCTCCTCCTTCTCCTTCTTTTTTCCTCTTATTCCTCCTTCATGACGTCAGAACTTGTGTCAGAATTGCCTTGGAAGAGTGAGATGCAAGATCCGTTATTACACTCTCCTGTCAGTCACGAAAACGGCGACAACTCCTTGTCTTTAGGTCCGCTTGTGGAATTGAAGGTGCAGTCAGAAATGAGTGAGGTCTTTGAGGCTGACACGAAGTATTTGTGCGGAGTAGAGACAGAGAATGACATTCTCAGCGGCTGTGTGGAGGAGGAGGAGGGACTTCCTAGCGAAGAACTTGAAGTTCCTCCTTTGACGACAGGTACTCCCTCAAACTGCATGCTGCAACTCACGCTGGGGAGAAGAGGTACAAATGCTCTGAGTGTGGGAAAGCCTTCTTCAGGAAGAACGACCTGACGAACCACGTGAGAACCCACACTGGCAAGAAGTCTTACGCCTGCGGGGAGTGTGGCACGGCCTTTGCCGTGAAGTGTCACCTCATCAACCACGTTGAGGATCCACTCGGGGGAGAAGGCGTTTGTTTGCGGTCAGTGAGGGAAAGCCTTCGCCGTCAGGAGCTACCTCACCAGTCACTTGAAAGGCCACAGTGGGGTCAAACCATTCAGCTGCAACTTGTGTGGCAAGGCGTGTACCCACAAGAGCGACCTGACCAAGCACACGAGGGTACACACTGGCAACAAGCCCTTCTGCGGCACCTGTGGGAAGGCGTTCTCCCACAAGGGCGGCATCACTAGACACACGCACACTCACACCCGGGAGAAGCCCTTTGCATGCGAGGAGTGCGGAAAAGCCTTCACCCAGACAACAAACTCAAGCAGCACTCCCGCACCCACACAGGGGAGAAGCCGTTCGCCTGTGGGAAGGCCTTTCCGTGGAAGGTTGACCTCACGACTCACGTCAGGGTTCACACAGGGGAAAGGCTGTATGAGTGCAGCATCTGGGGGAAGGCGTTTGCGCAGAGGAGTCACATAATGAAGCACGCCGGCATCATGCCAGGGAGCTTTCATGAGGAAGTAGGGAGAGAGAGAGAGAGACCTTACCTTACAGGCCTTACAGTTCGTTCAGGTTGCCCCAGGTCCCTCAGTGTGAGGCACCTTTGATGTCTACCAGAGAATTGCTAATGCATCTTCCAGTATATTTTGCATCTTCCAGTCTTGGATGGTCTGGGATGCAGCTTAGATATTTGTTGAGCTTATTCTTAAACACATCTACGTTCACTCCTGATATGTTCCTCAGATGAGCTGGTAATGCACTGAATAATCGCTGCATTATTGATGCTGGTGCATAGTGGATTAATGTCCTGTGTGCTTTCCTTAGTTTTCCTGGTATAGTTTTGGGCACTATTAATCTACCTCTGCTTGCTCTTTCTGATATTTTTGGCTCCATGATGTTTTCGGTAATTCCTTCCATCTGTTTCCATGCCTGTATTATCATGTAGCGTTCTCTGCTCCTTTCGAGACTTTATGATTTTAAGAATTGTAGTCTTTCCCAGTAGTCTAGGTCTTTAACTTCTTCTATTCTAGCTGTAAATGACCTTTGTACACTCTCTATTTGTGCAATATCCTTTTGGTAGTGTGGGTACCATATCAAATTGCAATATTCAAGTGGACCACGTACATACGTTTTATAAAGCATAATCACGTGTTCAGCTTTTCTTGTTTTGAAGTGCCTGAACAACATTCCCATTTTTGCTTTGCATTTTGCCAATAGTATTGCTATTTGATCATTGCATAGCATATTCCTATTCAGCATCACACCAAGGTCTTTAACTGCTTCCTTATTTGTGATTGTCTCGTTATTAGGTCCCTTATATGCATATAGCATTCCTTCTTTATCACCATAGTTCATTGATTCAAATTTATCAGAGTTAAATACCATCCTGTTTACCTCTGTCCATTCATATATTTTGTTTAGGTCTCTTTGTAGCGAGTTTCTATCTTCATCACAAGTAATTTCTCTACTTATTCTTGTGTCATCGGCGAAACTTTTCACTACCGAGTCCTTAACATTTCTGTCTATGTCTGCAATCATAATAACAAACAGCAATGCAGCTAACACCGTACCTTGTGGCACACCGGATATTACCTTAGCTTCATCCGATTTCTCATCGTTTGCAATCACTATCTGTTTTCTGTTATGCAAAAATTCTTTTATCCATCTTCCTACTTTGTCCAAATATTATGTTTTCTAATTTTTTTTTGCTAATATATTATGGTCTACCTTGTGAAAAGCTTTCGCAAAGTCTAGGTAAACCATGTTGTTCTATATTAAACAAACTATTTTTCATTAAATGTTTCATTATATTTTTCTTCATTACCCTTTCATACACTTTCATAATATGTGATGGTAGACTCATAGGCCTATAATTTCTTGCCTCTAGTCTTGATCCACTTTTGAAAATAGGGTAATATAGGCTAATTTATGTTCATCATAAATCTTGCCTGTATCTACACTTTGTCTTAATGATATTGCGAGTGGCTTTGCGATAGAATAAACTACTTTCTTTAACAAAATAGCAGGGATGCCATCTTGTCCGGCTGCTGATCCATTTTTAATTTCATTAATAGTCCGCACAATATGGCTTCATTAATATCCATGTCCAATAGATATTCACTATTTTCATCTCTTATTTCTGTATCATTATCTTCATTATCAATTCTAGGTGTAAATTCTCTCTTATATCTTTCTGCTAATATGTTGTATATTTCCTTTTTTTCATTCGTTAATTGCCCTTCAATTCTTAGAGGGCCTATTTCTAATCTTATTTTATTCATCTTTTTCGCATGTGAGTAAAATATTTTGGAGTTTTGCTTGATATTTTTTAGGATCTTTTCTTCTAAGTCCCGTTTTTCATTTCCTTTTGATTGTATAATCTTTTGTTCTGCATTTTCTATGTTACTTTTTAGTTTCATCACTTTCCATGCATTCTTTTCTTTTGCAAGAGCTTTTTTTCACTTTCTGATTTTCTGGAACAAGATCCTTCTGTCTCCTGGTATGCGTGACTGATGTTTACTTTTCTTCTTCAGTATATATTTTTCCACTATTTCCTCTAATATTTTATATAATATATATATCTGTATCTTTCTGTATATTATCACTTACAAATATATTTTGCCAGTCTTTGTTTAATTCTTCATTTATTTCTGACCATTTTATATTCTTACTATAGAAATTGTATTTTCCAAATCCTTCCCATTTTTTCGTCTCTTGCTTATCTCTGTTTTCATGCGCTTTGGAACGGACTGTTAGTTCTATAACATTATGGTCCGAAATACTCGTATTATACATTATTATTTCTTTAACATATTTCACATCGTTCACAAATACTAGGTCTAAAATAGTATCCTTTCTTGTTGGCAGGTGATTTATTTGCTGAATGTTATGTTCTAGTAGCATATCTAATAGCTTTTCAAATTGCCTCTTATTTTCTGCGCTACTATTGCTCTCTTTTTTATATGTATAAATACAACCACAGTCTCCTATTCGTTCTTTCCATTCTACGAAAGGAAAGATAAAGTCTCCGGATAGGAGTATAGTCCAGTCTTTGTGATTTCTACATATATCATCCAATTTGTCAATTATTATGTCAAACTCTTTAGAATTAGGGGGTCTGTATATTACAATGTTCACTAATTTTTCAGATTCAAATTCTACCGCTATTAATTCACATTCTGTGTTACTATATTTCTCACAGATTTTTCCTTGATTGACATCTCTCACATATATTGCAGTTCCCCCTTGATTCCTATTTTTGCTATCTGATCTATAAGTTTGGAAACCCTTTATCTGGTCATCATTTCCAGTCTCTTGGGAATACCAGGTTTCACTTATATTCATTATTTCTATTTTTCATTTTGGGTTAGTTCTTCTAAGAACTCTATCTTTCTTTTTGAGTTATTCGAAACTAAACCCTGCGCATTCATGACTGTGATGGTTTGCGTGTTCTGCATTAGCTAATATGGGTTATAATAAGGATTTTCCAGTGTCTCTTTCCTGTTCTGATATGTTGTTCTTTTCTTCATTTCCAGAAATTCGTACATTAAAAAATCCAACTTTTCCATTGTATTTGATCTTCCATCTTCACATTTATTCATTTTGTGCATATACCTGCTTTTATTTCTATATCTGCACCATCCCCTAGCATCATAGATACATTGCTTGTTCCTTGCACTATATCTAGGTGCTGATGCCTCTTATTGTGGTGCTGACATTTCGTAACGTGTTGTTGGCTTGCTTTTTTCCTTCATCACATGTTCTTTGTTCCTTTCTTTATTTGCTTCATCTCTACCTTGATTTTTTATATGTATCTGATTTTGTTTTTTATTGTTCATGGTTACAGGATGCATAGACCTACATTTTTTATTAAACCTACATCCATTTCCTTCTCTCCAGTTTTTACATATTTTTGGATGTAGATCGCTGCATTCCTCCTCATAGCTGTCTAGATATGCACATTTGCCATAGATCTCGTAATTGTGACATATCTTGGGATGCTTGTAATAATATCTTTCACCGAACCTGCAATTCCCTCTTTTCAAAAGGGTGCATATTGTGTCTTTCTTTCCCTTTTTTTCCTTGCTCTTTCCCATCAGTATGAAGATCCAGGTACAACCTCTTTGGGATTTTATTTTGGGTTGTCATGTCATAATTTATTTCTTCATATGTATGCTGCTGTATTGCCTCATATGTAGAATCTATGAGTTTCTCTGCATCCATACTCTTATCCTGTTCTTTGTTTTCATTATATTTTTCTATCTCTTCAATTTTATTTTCTTCTTTTCCATTTTCCTCTTCTTCATCATCCACAATTTGTACATTAAGTCTTGTTTTAATAACCTTGTCTACCCATACTAGACATGTTGAGCAAAATACTCTTGTGTCCTTATTTTTTTTTGCTGTACTTCTGCACATGTAGGATGAGTAGGTACATGGCACACATAGCATTTCCTAATCAGGTTTTGTGGATTTACAATGCTATACCACACACTACATAGTTTACATGCTTTAGGCATTTGTTTTCCTATTGCATCAATCAATATATTCACTATATTAACCTTATTCATTTTCTTTGTTGGAATGTGTTGATTGATGTAGATTTTCTTTATGTCTTTTGATAACTTGAATTTCTTTGGTATTCCTTCAATTATTTTCATTATATTTTCTGCAGACTTGCTCCAGTTTGAAGAATCATATCCTTTCAATATGTCTGTGAATGTTTTTGCATCTTTTTCGTTGGCGTTGTTGTTAATCTCAACAATAAGCAAGCCTAGTTCCTTGCCTGCCAAGTCATCATATTGTATATCGCTTAGGCACACAAGATTTCTCCAGCACTTGCCACTGTTGTTAGACACTTCCATGATGATCAGTTTTTAATAATTCACTCGAAAAAACAACTTAGTCGACACTTTATCATGCTATTCTGACATTAATCTATCACCGACAGTTCACAAACATTATTCAGACCGAGATCGAATGCATCTCACCGAGAGAATGTCACATCAGAGAGAGAGAGAGAGAGAGAGAGAGAGAATGTCCTCGGGGAAACGGTCTTGAGCGATCTTTCAATGCTATGAGTGTTTGTTCAAGTTGGGGTGCTACTCCCAAACTGTTACCCTAGGCTTGAATCCAGCCCTTCGTTGGCTGAGTCGGTTGAGCTTCAGACTGTCACTCGATGGGCCGGAGTTCAATTCCCCCGGCCGGCTGATGAAGAGTTAGAGGAATTTATTTCTGGTGATAGAAATTCATTTCTCGCTATAATGTGGTTCGGATTCCACAATAAGCTGTAGGTCCCGTTGCTACGTAACCAATTGGTTCTTAGCCACGTAAAATAAGTCTAATCCTTCGGGCCAGCCCTAGGAGAGCTGTTAATCAGCTCAGTGGTTTGGTAAAACTAAGGTATACTTACTTACTTAGGCTTGAATCCTGGTATGGTTGTAAGGAACCGAGCAGGTAACAGCCAGTAATGGTTACTTTGCCAGTCAGTGCCGGCAGTAATGCCCATGAATACCCGTTACCCAGAGGCTGGGGTAAATTAGCCTCAGGATTTTATAAATATTAATATTTTGTAACTTTTTCCACTTTATTGAGTGGCTTTATTATTATTATTATTGTTATTATTATTATTATTATTATTATTATTATTATTATTATTATTATTATTATTTACTCAGTTACTTACAAATCTTGAAAACATTCAAGTGCTGTCTGTAATATAATGTTTCTGTTATTTAACAGACTCTGTGACTTATCAAAAATATAGGAAACATTCAAGGACTTCACAGCTTATGTCTGTGCTCAACAGATCACATCATATTTTATATATATATATATATATATATATATATATATATATATATATATATATATGATCATGAAGCTACAAATATCGCTTAATATCAAATCCACGCTACCTCGGGAATATCCCCGATGGGGAATTATCACCGAAGGGGAATTTATAAGTGATAAATGGACAGACTCGGCAGTGCCCGTCCATTTATCACTTATAAATTCCCCATCGGTGATAATTCCCCGTCGGGGATATTCCCGAGGTAGCGTGGATTTGATATTAAGCGATATTTGTAGCTTCATGATCGTATATAAATCACGGTGTGATAAAAAAATGTCATATATATATATATATATATATATATATATATATATATATATATATATATATATATATATATATATATATATATATATATATATATATATACAGGTAGTCGTCGACTTACGACGGCATTAGGTTCTGACAGAGCGGTCGGAAGTCGATCTCGTCGTAAGTCGACCAACCACATATGTACATGTATTCTGTACCTACCGTATATTATCCATCATATACCCTAAGTATGACTAGCCTACATATACGTTTAGCATATGAAATCTTATCATGCTTGAACTCCTTGATTAATACTTACTTTTATTACTGTATTTAACATTTTTATTGTAGGCATTCAAACCATCTGTCTGGTCTGTTTACATTTTCTTATCCGCCATTTGCATTGCCAATCAGCTACACGTATGATGTATTATTTACTTTTGTTTATTTATAGGTTTGAATTAAATACATACCGTATTTGACGGCGTATAAGACGCACTTTTTTAACAAAAAAAATGGCCTAAAAAATCCCCCTGCGTCCTATGTACATAATGTAGGCTCAAAATTTAAGAATTTTGGCCGAAATTATACATGAAACGTCACGTAGATGTTGCGTGAAATTCGGTGTTATCCTAATAACCTATTAAAAAACAAAGTTTATTATAATTATTTATCATTATCACACTTACCATCACCGCAATTACTACTGCTAGTATTATAATCAATATCTACGTTATTATCATCGATATTTTCATTAAAATGTTAATATCATTATCGTTGTCTACAGCGGATCGCCGCATTCCACATTTATAGATATAAACAGTACGTGTGCTGCCACCTATTGGTGATTATCTCGAGAGCTTTACGGATAACAAGGCTTTGTTCAGTTGGTAGTTGGCAATTCCTGCTAACATTCTCTTTACGCATAACAACATGGCTTCGATCAATTGGTGGTTGACAATTCCTGCTAACATTCTCTTTAGGCATAATAACAAGGCTTCGTTGAGTTGATACTTCGTAACTCGTGCTAGCATTCTCTTTTAAGAATAATAACATGGCTTTGTTCAGTTGCTCACGAGACTCGAGCTGTTACATAGGAAACATTTTTATTTATTGAATTTTACCCCTTGATTGCATACTTTTATAATATATGATGGATATATATAACATATATTACCGTAGGTAACATCTTTATTAATGTTTTTGTTGATTCTGGTAGTAAGAAACAATGTTTACAAATGAATGTGTTGCGATCTATTGGTAAACCTATGAGGTAGCTTTCAGCAGCAGACGAAACATTCGATCGTAGTAAATGGCTGATTGTATAATACATATTTTGATAAATATAAATATGGTAAATAACTTCTTTATTAATGTTTTTGTTGATTCTGTTGGTAAGAAACAATATGCATATGATAACCTAATACTACAGTTTTTACTTACCAAAATCATATGAGCATAGGCTAGGAAACCTTATTTTTTTCCCTCAGTGTCCTGCTGAAATTGGGGTGCGTCCTGTGCAGACATGCGTATTATAAGCCATCAAATACGGTAATTTGTTATTACATTTGATTTATTTGCAAAAAATAGAAATACAAAATACATTACAAAAATATGAATCTTTTACCATTTTCGAACGACACAAACACACTATGCTGCCGAAAGCTGAGCATCTCTCAGATATGAGCGCGCTGCCGGTAGCGGGAAAAAGTATCATACGAGCGCTCGACGTATTTTAGCAAAATATAAAATTAAATATTTTATTATATATATTATATTGTCATAGCCGTCGTAAAGTCGGTCAGTCGTAAGTCGCATAGGTCGTAAGTCAACGACTACCTGTATATATATATATATATATATATATATATATATATATATATATATATATATATATATATATATATATATATATATATATATATATATATATATATATATATATATATATATATATATATATATATATATATATATATATATATATATATATATATATATATATATATATATATATATATATATATATATATATATATATATATATATATATATATATATATATATATATATATATATATATATATATATATATATATATATATATATATATATATATATATATATATATATATATATATATATATATATTGTCACGATGCATATCAAGTACCTGGTTACTACACAACTAATCTCAAGATTCAAAAATATACCTCACTTCAGCCAGATACCTGAACTCTCATAACATTAATTATTATGACTGAGTACTCTAAAGGTAACAGTGGCCCCTTAAGAAAAAACTTATTTATTACTTGAAAAATCAAACTAAGTCTATCAGAATATGTGTGAGGTATCAAAAATTAAACTAGAAATATTCTAGAGTAGAAGGGCATCACTCCATCAAAAAACTCTAACTGTTTCCCTGGTCTAAATTCACTTTAGCAAAACTAAAAGAACAAAACATGTTCATCATTTTGCCTTATGCACACACAATCAATCCTAATCACTGGTGATCAATAAATGAAACACTTTTTCAGAAATGTTAAATACAAAAATTTATTTCTAAATTCAAAGTTTATAATTAGAATTCACAATCTGAAAAATTTATTGTTACTTGAAAATAACACAACACTTAATTAATTCTTGAATTAAATTATGAAACAAAACTAATTCACAAAAACTTTATCAGGAATTTAAATTAATCAAGCAAAATTTAAACTACCAAGAATTACTCAAGATTTGAAATGAAAATCTTAATAAATGAAATATTAAATCAAGTATGCAATGTTAAATTACCAATAAATATTTAAAATGGTACGCAAATAAATGTTACATCACAAACATAAAACAAATGTGAAAATATGAAGAAACTGCAAACAGAAAACACAAAAATACACTTAAGATTTATCAATAATGATTTCACTCGGTCAAAATTTCCTAACTTATCATACCATGGTATTAATAAGTACAACTCACGTTACCTTACACAAACTTGTGAAAACCTCTGTAAATCACTTGCTGCAGCTGCATTACCACAAAACACACTTTTTACCAGGCGCCGTTACAAACTAAATAACTTTGCTAAATCCAGATCTCAAAAGTTAATGCTAATACGTGACCACAAAACACTACATTAAAAGTAATCTCATTTTAATAACGAGAGAGAGAGAGGGAACCAAATTAACTGGTCTCAGAAATCAGAATGAAACAGATTTTAGAATTCCAGTAACACGTGAAACAATTACATGATGTCATTAAAGCATTTTGGGTGCAAGATACAAAAGTTCTAGAAGCAGGGAGGTGACGTCATTAAAGCATTTTGGGCGCGAGATACAATGGAGAAACTGCTAGAAGGAAAATGACGTCATCCTAGCAAAACGTTTTGAACGCAATCTTACAAAACATGGCGTAATTAATCAAGACATATTTTTTCTCTCAAAGTGGCGTACGTGACTCGAACAATGCATGTAGCAACATGAAATCACTCGTCTTGAGCCCGTATGGGACGCACCTGCATTTGTTTTCCAAACCTTTCATCACAACCCAAAACAAAGAGTTGTCTCTTATCTCAACTGATGACAATTGAAAAGGAAACAAATCTTTGCTGGACACACACGTGTTCATATACTACGCTTTTTAAATGTCGAGAAAGATATTATTCGTTCTAAACTACGTTACTATTAAAACTGTATTATCAATTCTAAATTACACTATTAAGTTACTTAATCATTAGTTCTTTTGAGATCTGATGCCAAACTAAATATGATACTTCACCAATCATTATCATTACATACAACACATGAAAACAAGTAAATATGTCAAAATCATAGGAGGATATATGCATTACAAGGCAACATTGAATATATATATATATATATATATATATATATATATATATATATATATATATATATATATATATATATATATATATATATATATATATAATGTATATATATATATATATATATATATATATATATATATATATATATATATATATATATATATATATATATATATATATATATATATATATATATTAATCATTAAGCTGTCTGTTAAACAGACTGATTTCTAAGTCTTTCTGTTTTCTGTATCGGTTTTATGTAATAAGAATTCTGTGAAGTCTTTGAATAAATATTCCCTGATCTCTCTCTCTCTCTCTCTCCTCATTACTCCGTTATTCTTCTTATTATGAAGAAGAAGAAAAGGTAAAAATCAGCTAATATAAGATTATGGAGTGTGCGAGAGAAATTATAACAGTTGTATATTGGAGTCTTAATGGTGTATATTATGTAATATAATGATTTCAATTATATATTATGTAATATGATTCCAATTATACAATGAATTGCTATACTTGTACAGTATTACAGGATCTTTTGTATCATTGTATAAAAATACATTCAAATTGAGTAATATTTATAATGAAAATACACTAAGTACAGTAACTGTATATTTATAATGTACATTGATGCCTTGTACATTTAAGGAGACTACAACCAATGAAAACATATTACAAAAATGCTTTTTTTTCCCAACGAACAAATCAGTACAATCAAGTTATAAATAAAAACAATTTACACTTCATTTTATTTTATTTTATATTTTATAGCATCCTATGTGGTATTCATATATGTAGAAGGTCTACATATTAAGCCTATGTGGTATTCATATATGTAGAAGGTCTACATAGTAAGCCTATGTGGTATTCATATATATAGAAGGTCTACAATTAAGCCTATGTGGTATTCATATATATAGCAGGTCTACGTAGTAAACCTATGTGGTACTCATATATACAGAAAATCTACATAGTAAGCCTATGTGGTATTCGACAACCGTCTCCTGACTGGACGCTTTTAAGACATCGTCCGTTTGCTTAACGTTCGTTGAAATAATCTCTGAAAAAGCTTGATGTACAGTATATCCAGAGGATTGAATCTGACACAAAAAAAGGCCTTGAGAGAAAGGTCTCGAATCTCGCTCATAACTAAACTCTCTTTCTCTCTCAAAGTTCACTAACAAGAAAGCAAAATTGCCTCATGAACTGATGACCGAAGGAACTGACGACTTTCTATCTAACTCATTCAGAGGGTGAAGGCCATCTTTGGCAAAGCGTTTCATTGACCCTAATCTCACATTATGACTGATAGAAGTCTCAAATACATCGCAAGACTAGAGTTCTTTGGTAATGTTACCAGAGGGCCAAAATAAGCAAAAAAAGAGGTTTAATTTAATCAGAATGATACAGTACTTTAGTCATTTACAAAGCAAGTCCTGGCTCCACACTTCTGACTGGTTAGCTTAAAGCAAAAAAAAGTAATACAGTCTACTGTGTCCAGATTTTCCTAAAGCTTTATCTCATTCTTTGTAGAATATTAAAACCAAGAACATATAGAAAATAATCAAATAAAACTGCACCTAATTTTCATTGATGTTTAATGAAGAAATCAATCTTTTTACTTCCACTAAGACTGGCATTTCACGGAAATATTCATGCTTACAACTACATATACAAGAGCATATGCATAATGCCTAATAACAAAAGGAAGAAAAGTTCATGCCAGCCAATGACAAAACTAATTCTTAATTTAGAAATCATACAAAAAGTAGGCAAGAACAAGAAAAGTGAAGTAGGCACCACAAAATTTCTTCACCTGGCACTGTACGTTGTTCAATGAGTACAATGTCGCATCAAATTCGCTATGGTCAAAATATTCTGGTTCTGCCTTGACTTCTAAGAAAGGGTCTGCAAACAAAGAGCCCTCATTTGTGTTTTCAGTAGCTTCTCCTCCAAATTCTCCTTCTGCTCTTTGATTAAGAGCAACGGTAATGATTTTTCAGCTTCCACTTTCACAGGAAGTTCTATATACAATACTCAATCCTAATTAGGATCTGATCAAATTTTCCTGTTTGGAATACTCAGAAATAAAATATATAAAAAAAAGAGTAAACAAATGCTCTCAATAGCACTGTCTACAACACAGAATCAGAATAACTTCCCTGTAAAAACTAATTGGATCCTAAAAATATAAATAAGGATTTTACTTTTTATAGTCCCTTAGGCTGCTGTTCCTTTTTTTATGGATTTTGCAGTTAAGTTCACAATAATTATTGCCATACCCACCGCAACTTACTTTGGGATGCAAACCTTAATAAATCTGTCAGTAGAACTGAACATCACCTCTGACGAATGGCTTTGCTTGTGCATTTTGACACTTGAAAACACTATTTTGGCATTCAGAACCAATGGCTATGATTTGGAGATTAACAATGACTGTGATCTGGAGATTACAAGACAAAAATATCACACGCAGTGTAAAAGAACAGTGTCTGTCCTCTGTGATTTCTCACATATGTTATGAATCTACATGCGAAAAACTGCTTGAACATTGTGTGGAAGAATGACTGACATCTTTCTTCCGAGTTAACACATTCATTTTAAGATGGACCTAATGAAAAAAAACTCTTGGGAACCAAGTGCATATAGTGTATATGATTTCTTTCTAGTATGAGTTTTCACACATTTTTTGAGACATCGATTCACAATATCTCCTTTAGCACTCATGAGACGTAAATGGCTTCTCTCCAGTAAGGGTTCACATAAGGTTTTTGAGAGCAGAGGAATACTAAAAACCTTTTTGGCATTCAGTACATTAAATTGCCCTCTAAATATTATGAATTTTCATGAGTAATCTCAAAGCACTTGAAATTGTCCAACATTTTTGACATTAGGACTGGAGAATGTCCTCTCTCTACAATGACTTCCAGTGTGTACTTTTGAGAATTTCAGAATTAGAAAAACTACCTGGACAAAGATCAAGTATACCGTTTCTGTCTAGTGTGAATTCTCGTGTGCTTTGAAATGACTTGATTGAGAAAATCTTCTTTGACATACAGAGCAAGTATAAGGTTTCTATCCTGTATGAGTTCTCATGTGTGTTCTGAGTCCAGTTCGATGAGCAAAGCTTCTTTGACATACAGAGCAAGTATAAGGTTTCTCTCCTGTATGAATTCTCATGTGTGTTTTGAGATAGCTTAGATGAGAAAAACTTTTTTGACATATAGAGCAAGTATAAGGTTTCTCTCCTGTATGAGTTTTTAAGTGTGATTTGAGATTACTTTGACAAGAAAATTTTCTCTGACATATAGGGCAAGTAAAAAGTTTTTCTCCTGTATGAGTTACCATGTGTATTCTGAGGCGACTTCGACGAGAAAAACTTCTTGGACATAAAGAGCAAGTGTAAGGTTTCTCTCCCGTATGAGTTCTCGTGTGTGTTTTGAGATCACCTTGACGAGAAAATCTTCTTTGACACATAGAGCAAGTATAAGGTTTCTCTCCTGTATGAGTTTTTAAGTGTGATTTGAGATTACTTTGACAAGAAAATTTTCTCTGACATATAGGGCAAGTAAAAAGTTTTTCTCCTGTATGAGTTACCATGTGTATTCTGAGGCGACTTCGACGAGAAAAACTTCTTGGACATAAAGAGCAAGTGTAAGGTTTCTCTCCCGTATGAGTTCTCGTGTGTGTTTTGAGATCACCTTGACGAGAAAATCTTCTTTGACACATAGAGCAAGTATAAGGTTTCTCTCCTGTATGAGTTTTCATGTGATTTTTGAGACTCTGTTGATGAGAAAATCTTCCTTGACATATAGAACAAGTGAATGGTTTCTCTCCTGTATGAGTTATCATGTGTGTTCTGAGGGAACCTTGACGAGAGAAACTTCTTTGACATATAGAACAAGTATAAGGCTTCTCTCCCGTATGAGTTATCATGTGTATTTTGAGATTATCTTGACCAGAAAATGTTCTTTGACATATAGAGCAAGTATATGGTTTCTCACCTGTATGAGTTCTCATGTGTCTTTTTAGAGTACTTTGACGAGAAAAACTCTTTTGACATATAGAGCAAGTATATGGTTTCTCACCTGTGTGAATTCTCATGTGGGATTTCAGGTGGCACATCTTTGAAAATGTCCTTTGGCATTCAGCACAAGTTACTTGCTTTCCTACTGTGTTGCTTCTCTTCTTTTGTTCCAACCAAATGCCTATTTTCTTCTTCAATACAGACCTTTCCACTTTCACCATCACAGCTTGGAGAGCTGTCCTCGTACTTAATAGATTGGGGTGAACAGTTCACATCAAATATACTATGGTCAAAAAATTCTGCTTCTGCCTTGACTTCTAAGAAGGGATCTGCACATAAAGGGTCTTCATCTGTGTTTTCAAGAAGATCCTCCTCCAAATTCTGCATCTCTTCTATGATTAATGACATTTCCACAGGCTGTTCCATTTACAATACTCAAATCCTAGTTAGGATCTCTTGAAATTTTCCTTTGCTTGGAATACTCTGAAATAAAATAAAAAATCTGATAAAAACTTGTTCTGAATAGCACCATTCATAACAAAAACAGAATTTGAAATTCAAAATAATTTCATGTTTTACAGTATGCTCATTTCAACTCTAAAATACGTATCCTCTGGGAAAACAAATATCACAATGCAATGATCATCTGGACACAATTTGTCTCACGAGAAATAAAATGGCATCCTTGGATTCTGTTTGGAATCAATGTTATTTGGGCCAACGTTGGTTTACATTCAACCAACAGCTTCTGCCTTTCCCACAAATTCCCGACTTACTCTAATTTTGACAATCAAATGAACAGCATCTTTCCTTCATGAATTGGGAGTATTATAAATCTGTCTACAGAAGAATGACCTTTTGCTTATATGAATTGCATATGCATTTTGAGGTGGTTCTAATGAAAAGGCTACTTGGACACCCAGTGCATATAAATCATTCTGTCTAGTATGAGCGTCCATGTGCCTTTTAAGAATGGGATAGAGAAAAACTCCTTCGGCTAGGTGAATGGCTGCTTCTCTCCAGTATGGGTTCTCATTTGTATTTTGAGAGGAGAGGAATGATGAAATTACAATTTTTTAAAGTAAATTATAATTTTCCTAACTATACAAACCTGAGGTCCTTTACATTAGGAATTACTTTCAGCGTAGGCTGTAAAAGGCCGCTAAACTCTTGAGCAGGGTGGTTAGGCAGTAACTACCTCCAGGTAGGTGGGAATACCCGCCTGCCCAGATGTAAACGTTCCAGTTTGCCTTTCGGTCCAGGTTCAGATTGAGGGGTGGCATGAGTTGGGCACTATATGTAATGTAAAGGACCTCATGTTTGTATAGTTAGGAATAAATGCAATTTACTTTCAAATTGTGATTTGTTCCGACACAATATACAAACCCTCAGTCCTTTACATTAGGAAAACTCACTGGTTGGAGGGAGGAATCTGAGTGAGTCTCCTGAACTGACTGGAGTTCTACACACCTGGGCTACTCCTCCTGGCCAAAAGGGTGAGGAAGAGTACCTGAGCCTCTGACGTATTGATCAGAGTGTAGGAACTGCAAGATCAAATGTCAGATAGGCTGGAAGAATCTTAGAGTCGGAGGCAGCGAGGAAAAGATGAGATAGGGTTTCCCTTATTGCCAGACTCTCCTTCCTCCCCTTGCTAGAGGAAGGAGCGGAATTGCTTCTATGATTCTAGGAGAAAAATAGAATGGGTGCTCGATGTGCAGTCTTACCGCATCAGCGCCATGTCCAGCACATGTTGGTTCGAGTCATTCTCATCCCGAAGGAGAAGCTGGAGGACGGGGAAGGAGTAGGAAGAGAGGCCAGTCACTCTTGGAATCCTTCTCACTTCCAGAACCAACACCTTAGGTGAGATGCTACTCGTCCTCTTGAAGGAGCCAGGTAAGAAAACACAGGTGAGATGCTACTCGTCCTCTTGAAGGAGCCAGGTAAGAAAACACAACTTGTTGAGCAGCCACCACAGGGCCAAGGAAAAAAAGTTCCAAGGGGCTGTGGGCAAGACCATAGGAAGACAAGAGTGTGGTCTATGAGACCACGTCTTGCTTCCAGCCCAACAGAAACTTCCGGAATGCGAGGGATGGACCAAGCCATCGGCTTCGTGAGCTCTCGGGTGGAAGGTACCAGTATCGTTGTCGTCAGCTGCTGAGTACCTCCTTCAATCGCTTCATGAAGTCAAGAGGAAGATGTGTCCTTAGACACTTCTTCCTTGGGAGAGAGAGAATACTAGCGAAAATGTCGACGACATGCAGGTTAGGAGTGTCGAGCCTTTTCAGAAAGTACCACAGCTGCCAAAAGGACAAAGTAACGAATGATCTGGATCTTCGATACAAAGTCCAAGGAGGAGGGGAACAAGGAGAACTCGAACCCAACAATAGATGCCGAAGGATTCGGAGTCCACCTACGACATCAGAGGAGTCGAGGTACTGATCCCCTTCACCTACTTTTCCATTTTCTACGCCAAGGGTGGAGCAAGATGAGAGATGGTCCTACGAGGGCACATCTCTATCCAACGACTCTCGTAAGGGTGCGTGCAGCATGGGACAGGGACCCTAAATGAGAGTCACATGCCACCCAGGGAACAGCTCCCTGGGACAGCAAGACCGAAGAAGCTTCTCATCCGTAGCTAAATCTTGACTAAGGAGAGGCTACTTCAGATAGAAGACTAGGTCGCAAGGGCCTATGTTCCTCACAAATGAAAGGGAAAGAAGCAACCCTCGGCAGAGAAGATGAGGAAGTCCAGACTTGAGGAGTGACTCTGACCCAAGAAGGAGTTCTGTAACGACACCCACCAGCGAAGACGGCTCCAGTCCCTGTGAGTGTTGCAGAGAACTTCAAGAGACATCCAGCTATAGCCGCTGCCACTCGGCGAGAAAGCCTTTGCTTGCAAGGGAAGCTGGAAGGTCTCCCACTCCCAAACACACAGGGATGTACTTTCCGAAGAACCGCTTCTTGTGTAGCTGCCACAGGAGGTTGGGTCAAGCAGAACTCTCCTCTATGCCATGGCTATCATGTTGGGCAAGAGGCGAAGTCTTCCGGCATTTGCCTGTAACTCGGGGTGAGCAATGCTTGAGAACCCCTAGTGAAACAGACAAATACAGAGGGAAAAAAGTAGATATCAAGTTTCCCAGAAAGACAGCATGCCTCGCCATAGTGGCCCCTGGGTCTGGTATGAAGGAGCAAGAAAAACTTACTGACTTGTGTAGGGAGGCAACTGAAAGACGGTAGGGATTTCTCAGTCAAGCAATCTCTTCATGAATCTTCGAGTGAGCAGCACATTCCGTCCCGATCACTCAAACCCGAGGCCAAGCTCGCCTGCCAATACATCCCCACCGTGGATGCATCTGGCTAATTGAGATGTCGAGTGTGCAATAGAACACTAGAGTACCTGCAAATGTCAACAGATGGAACAGGAGGAAAAAACGATTGCCTCTTGTTTGTCGACAAATGCCGCTACTGTGGTTTTTTGTTCAACAAACCACTGAGTGTCGCAAAACTCATCCTGAAATCTCGGAAGGCCAGAAGGCTGCCTCGAGCCCAGGATGGTGATGAGAAGGTACTAATCGTCTTGGTCCCACACCTTCAAGACAAAGTCTTACAGGTGTGTGCCTATTCCTCAATCGGTGAATCCGTAAGTAGACACACGATGTGAGGGGAATATGCAAGCATATTCGAAGGTTCCTTCAATCAAGCATTAGCCTAACTTCTTCCTCATACTTCGAAGAGGAAAGAAGGAAGGAGGAATGGAAGCAGACTTCCATTCTCCGCCATGGGGAAGCTTCTACAAGATGACAGGATACCGAGACAATTAGCTCTAGCCGAGCTGGCATTTCCTGAATCGGGAGCACGGAAGAGGAAGCGGGATGAAAAGAATTGCCGAGACCTAAGGGAAATAGATACTTCTCCTGAAGGAAACCATTCCCAGGTCTCGGCAATGTCGCTGCCAGCTCCAGAGACTTGATAAGTATCATTTCATCCAGGAATCTGCAGTAGGAGAACTTCTTCCCGGTCGATACTTTTTTCTCTCTTCCCTTCTTCCCTCCTCCCTTATGGGAAAGAGGGTGGAAAGAGACACAGTTATGCGCATTTTCCTAGAAGGGCAGGAGGGGCTATGTTCCGCAACCTTCTATCGAAGCCTGGGACTTCTTAGGAGTTGAGGGGGGTGCTGGCTTGAACTCGAGGTTGAGTCGAGATGAATAAGACCCCAAGGTCTTGGCCACTGTCCAAAGGACAAGGCAGTGCCCTGGTACGAACCTTGATTACCGAGGTATCTGGCAAATCTCTGCAAGATAAAGGCAGAACCAAGTAAGGTTTGTTCCTAAGGGCCGAGCCAACTCGGGACTTATGAAACCGGAGATCTGAATTGGGACAAAATCCTTCTTAGCACCAGAATTGTCCACAGAACTGCAGTCGGCCAGACAATTTGAGGCAAGAAGAATTCGTATTCTGTCAAGGCAGGGGAGAAGCTTGGTGTGTCGACCTGAATGAACTCCTTCTCTGAAGAAACGAGTTCATCTGGTTGAGAACGCTCTCGGAAATAAGGACCGCGGTGGCCCCCGACACTCTTGCCCCCTCGGAAACTGCAAGGGCTGCGAGTGATGAAGATTATTCATTGGGGGAGTAGCGGTCCTGTCCCAGGAATCCTTGCACTGATGAATCGGCGTGAAGTTCTCCAAAAAACGAGGGCGATCGCAACTTGACAGACCCTCGCTGCTTCCGAAGCGTGAAACTCCTGTGCCTCTGCCCTTGGAGGGAGCCTTGACAGATCCCATGAAACCCTCCTCAGCTACCTGGCTGTACTACAAGACAATCGGGAGACCGACACCCAGAGCACACCAGGAAGCCGAACTCCGAAGAGCTCTCTCTGTCTGTCTCATGCCTCTTGGAACAACCGAGAGAAAAAGAGAACAGGTGAGGAGAAAGAGTACCCCTACCTGTCCTGCCAGTAAAACCATCAGGAGAGGCAGACCATGAGCGATTATCAACCGACCAAAGGAGATTACTGCTACACGAGGGAAGAAGAGCGCTTGTACCGTGGCAAAGTGCTTTCTTGGGAAGAGCAAAAAAGTTCACTCGAACAGAGCTGAGAACCCGATTTGGAAAAAAACCGAGTTGGGCTGAGTGGAGCCGCACCGAGCCAAGACGATCGCGCAAACGCGATCCAGCCTGGGAGGTATGCGATGGACAGGAGACAGGCAGGGCGAGTCGAGCTGAGCTGAGCCAGTCTCGCAAGCGCAACCAAGGGCTGGGCGAGGCAGGCAAGCCGAGCCGAGCCAGTCTTGTAAGGGCGACCAGGGGGGAAGCTGATCGCGCGAACACAATCGGAACTGCACAGGGCGGAACTCGTCTGCCGTGAACTATTGCTAGTTTCCCGAACTCTAAACTCCGAGGCCGAGGTCCCTTGAGAAGAAGGTTCAAAGGAGAATTCTGTGTGCTATCTCACATGCTTGAACCCTAAGGTTCAAGACACAAGAATGAAACCCGGCCGAGCAACAGAAGCAGCTGGCGGGCAGTATCGAAACACCTGGTGTCTCGGTACCCAGACACCTGGCATCTCGGCACCCAGACACCTGGGTGTCTTGACACTTTCTCTTGTCCCATACCTCTCGTCAGGAGAGCGCTCATGATTCACAGAATTCGAGCTACCCACAAGACTCCCAAAAATTGGGAGCGGCTGCTTTCAGTTTCCTAAGAGATCGAAAGAGCCAGGCACAGAACCAGTCTTAGACGCAGACTTCCAAGACTGGCAACGAGGGCGCGGCCTCTTGAGGCCATGCTCTCGCGACCCCCGAAACGCCAGACCCCACAGGAGAATGCGAATCGGTTCCCGCCCAAGGGCGGCAAGAGCCAATGAGAGACTTGTCTTCTGGAAGAGAGTCAGTCCCTTAGAAGTCCCACAGGACTCCCGAAGGGAATCTCTTCCCTTCTTCTTCTGGTGTTCGAACCGCCAGGACTGAGACACCAGGCTGGGAACCCGACCGAGCACTGGTAAGCACTTGGAGTGCTTGTGGTGCTGGTGGGAAGGGCTGAGACACCTGGGTACCTTGGCCCTTTCTCTCGCACTGCTCCCAAACTGGGCCGAGGAAATATTCTCCAGACAAGATCGGGATACTCGATATTCCATAGAATCTCAAGCACTCGGAGTGGCTCACGAACGAGCATCCAAAGCAGCCCGTCTTAAGAGGCAGAACCTCTAGGACTGGGAACGGGATTGCAGACTGAGGTCTGCGCGCCCGCAGCTCCCGAAACACAAAACACAGGGCTATGCGAATCCGTTTCCTTACCCGAAGGTCGGGAAGAGCCAACGAGAGACCCACTGCTCCTCGAAAGGAGGCAGTCCTTAGACGCCCAAGGGCATCAAGGGGAAGAAGCAGCCTTCCTCTCCTTTGGCCAACGGAGGTCTGTCTGATTCCTGGGACCCCATTGGACCTCGGGAGAGGAAGGGAAGACGCTGCAGTAGACAAAACTGAAGATAAGATGAAGAAGACGGAAGCTACTTCTACAGGACGGCTTCCTTTACCTCCACTCCGACATCTTCTACAGGATGGTGGACACAAAACATGGTAAGCTCCAGGGCAGTCAGGCAGAAACACAACGGAAGCGGCCCAGGACACGACCACCAGGAGAAGCAGCAGGCATGATCAGGACAGCTGATGCAGGAGCTACGGCAGCGGTTCGGAAGGCAGTAGCTACTGCAACGGCCAGGAACATCATTTTCCACAGGGCGACTTCATTCACCTTCACGCCGACATCTTCTACAGGATTGTGGACATTGTAACCTCCAGGGCAGCTGGCAGGGAAACAATGGAAGTGGCCCCGGGCACAACCACCAGGAGAGGCAGCCGGCATGATCAGGACAGCCGATGCAGGAGCTACGTAACAGATAACAATCCTAATTACTTGTTCCCTCGTCTTCCTGTCTTAAGACTCGAGCTTTGGAATTGCTCTAGTGGCCGGTAACTGCTTAGCACGGTTACGGTGCTGCTGTGTATGTTTTAGTTAATAAAACTCCTGCTTGAAGAACTGACGTCTCCTTCACCTCCTTGGATATTATATGGTAGCAGAGCGTGGTTTAAGGGACTGCGGCGATCGTGTTGGAGATCTGAATTTTACTTGGAAAGATAAAAGAAAATGATGAGCAGCTAAAAAGTTCCCGAACATCGGGGATGGGGAGTATTCCGGAAGTTCTACGTGTGAGGAGGTTGCCGCAAGTGTGAAGCCGTATGTGAGAAGGAAAACCAACGGATTTCGACTTACGAACTGAAAAGGGCGTAGTGGTTCTGTCGACCAGAGTGTCTCAAGGTGCAGATATCGTGGACAGAAGAAAGAAACCAAATTTGTTATGATGATGCTGAACTGTGATACGTGGTGAGGCGGACGACCTGAGCCTAAAGGGCTTGTGTGAGCCGAAGAGTGGTAATTACGAGTATTTGCAGTTGCTTGGAGTGTTTGAGAGTGTTTGGGGATCTTCTGGAAGAAACCTTCAACCCTGATGTTAATACCTACTAGAAAGCGAAAAGCATTTATAGTCGGACATTGTTGATATACATTTTTGGAAAAGATGGAAAGTTCACAATACTCTGCAGTAACCTTACCAGGATACATTGAAGATGAAAGTGAGCTTATGAACCAGTTGACCCGATTGGCTAAATTTGGAACCATTGACAATGCTGGAAACTTTATTTTCAAATTTTGTCATAAATGTAAAGGCCCGGTATTGGGACATAAAGAAAATGGAGATGAGAGCAAGTGTGAAAATAGGGAGTTGAATTTAGATGAAGTGGAACAGGTAAAACGGTGGCTAGAAACAAATGAACTTTTTGAGGTGGCGAAAAATCAGTTGGACCAAAGGTATGAGGCTAGAATTTGTAGACAGTGCAATAAGCTATTTAAAAACAGAGTGACCAATATTTCGCATCAGAAAAATTTTCACAAAAATTGGGATTTCGGTAAAGAAACAAACAGGATAATGTATGAAAAGAGTGATTTAGATGAAAGACTAGACAAGTTATTGAAAATCATTGAAAAAAATTTTGAGGTACACCATTTTGGAAGTGGAAATAACCATGTTAATTTAATTAAAAATCAGAAAGCACCAATCTGGACGAATGGCCAGGATTTTGAAAGTTATTGCCACCAATTAAGACTTTGGAATGCACAGACAACCATTCCTCCAATTCAAAAGTTTTTCGAATTGGTGGATAGTTTAAAGACAAACAAAGAGATAATAGGACTATCAGAATTTGTATCAAGAGAAGTTATAGAAAAAGTAGACACAAACAGTGTGACTATCATTGAAGACGTGATAAACTTGCTAAAATATAAATATGAAAAAACAATCTTGGAAAAAATGTCTGAATTGGTTTCTGAAATACAAAATTTTGAACAGAAAGATAAAGAAACAGGTGAAGAGTATCTGAATAGATTTGAAAATCTTTTAGTAAAAATGGATAGAGCAAACTTTGGATCACAGTGGAAATTATGGACTTCTGTTTTGTTTTTAGATAAGTCTAAATTGGAAACAACAGAAAAAATTTCAATTATGAAACTACTAAAAAATGTAGAAGATAAAGAAACAATAGAAATATGTAAAAAGGAGTTCAAGGAACTAAAGATAGAAAACCAAAGACCCGAAAAGGAATTGGGCGTATTTTATACAAATAGACAAAGATCTACATTTAGATCAAATGATATGGAAAGAAATAGGAGACCATACTCTCGTTCAAGTGACAGAAGCCAAAGAATGAGAGAGTCAAGAAGCAGATATCAGAGTAGAAGATATAACTCTCGATCAGGAGATAGAAGTCGAAACAGAAGTGACTCCTTCAAACAAAGAGAACCTCCGGAAAGGGGAAGTGAGGATCCTGAAGAGTTCGAAAGAAATCAGCAAAATCGTCCAATGGAGGGCGGCAGGAGGCCAAGATCAGAATCGAGAGAGAAAAGGTGCAGAAATGAATGCTGTCTGAATAAATTAAGTAATATTAGATTTGTGAGTGTTGAAGATGAGAGAGAAGTAGAAATGCCCGAAATTTACTTTACGGATGAAATAAATGAAACCGAGATGATTATTGACAATGGTGCACCCAAAAATGTGGCAGGAATTAAATGGATAGAAGAATATCTGAAGAAAAATCAATTTGGAAAAGGGCAAGTTAATGTGAAAAGAATAGAAACTAAAAAGTTCAAATTTGGACCAAGCAAAGTTTATGAATGCTACAAAGTGTTTGAAGTTCCATTGATAATTAAAGGAAAGAAAAATGGAACAGAGTTCAGTAGACTACGAGTACAAATTCATGCTGTTGAAGCTAATATTCCTTTTTTGTGCTCGAAAGAACAACTCCAGAAATGGAGTGCCTCTCAGGATTATGAGAGAGGGAAGGAAAAACTAGTTATCAGGAGCTTGGTTCCAAACTTAGAAATAGATTTGATAACCACTAAAGGTAACCATCTTGCTGTTGTATTGGAAACCAATAAAGAATGTAGCGAAGAAGAGATTGTAATGTTTGTTAAAAAAACTGGAAAGCAATAAAGAGATATCAGAGTACAAAAGAGTAAAAAGGGTGCATCTGGTATCTGGTCATAAAGGAGAAACTCAACTCCTCCATTTGTTCACACTGGCAAGAGTAGTAACCAACCGAACCAAAAAGATTATTAAGAAAGTTGTTAGTGAATGTATACCCTGCCAAAAGTATAAAAAATCATTAGGAATACCAAAAGTTGCCATTCCCACAGTGACGGAATTTAATCAAAAGGTCACAGCTGACCTAAAGCAAGTGAAGGAGGATTACATTCTGTGGATGGTAGACGCCTTCACAAAATTAATAAGTGGAGTTGTTCTAAAGAACAAAGAAGCAGTCACTGTTTTGCATGCCATCACCCAGAACTGGTGCGAGAAATACGGATATCCAACTGAGGGATTCTGGGCAGACAACGGATCAGAATTTCAAAATAAGGAGATGGAAAGTTTGGCTTCTGCAATGGGAATTACTATCGGGTTTGGCCCAACATATTCCCCTTGGAGCAATGGTGTGAACGAACGAAATCATTACAGCGCTGATCTAACTGTGAAGAAAGTGATGGAAGAGAATAATAGAATTACATTGGATGAAGCAGTTTCAAAAGCGGCCTGGTGTCATAATACTAACATAACAGTGAAAGGATATGCCCCATTGCAGTTACTCACTGGGAGAGCTGTAGTAGTTCCTGGTATCACAAGTGGAAATGTTGCAACCGAATCTTTAATCTCGGAGTCAGAAGCAGTCAGAAGACATATTGAAAATCAAAAAGAAGTGAATAAGAAGTATAGAGAAATTGAATATGGCGAGAAGCTGAAAATTGCCTTAAACTCAAGAAATGCGTCTTTTAATGATTACCTATATACACCTGGGGAGAAAGTATTTTACCAGCAAAAAGGTGGAAAACAATGGTTTGGTCCCGCTACGGTGGAAAAGATGGAAGGGAGAAGCGTATGGATCTTAGCAAATGGAGATATGAAAAAAGTAGCTTCTTGTCATTTACAACCTTACGGAACATTAAGGACTTCAGCTAATGAGAAAAATGAAGATGAGATTGAATCGAAGGATGAAGCAGCACTTCCTGACCAGTCCGAGAGGGAGGAAATTAACTTAGAAAAGAGAGAAGAAGTAACAGTTGTTGGTGGACATAATTTGGCAGAGGAGAACTATGACAAAATGACCGTGAAAGATCACCTCCCGTCTGAAGTAAGACCGAAGAAAAGCAAAAGAATAATTATGACCTTCAAGAATGGCGAGGAACACAAAGGAAAAGTAACTGAAGTGAACAAACCTAACTCAAAGCGCAAATTTGTGTGCTTGATAAAACTAGAGGGAGGTAAAATTGTTGAAGTTGACTTCGAAAATGAAATAAAAGAATGGAAATATCTGATTAATGAAAAAGAAGAAACTAAAGTGAGAGAGACGAAGGAAAATGTCGAACTAGATAACATTGGCACTTACTGGATGAAAATGTCAAATGATGAGTGCTTGGTAGAGGAAATAACCACTTATGTAGTAGAAGTCCCAAAAAGTCGTCATCATGAGGCTGAAGTTATAAACGCTAAAGAAAAAGAACTTGAAAATTTTCAGTATTATGAAGCATTTGAAGAAGTAAAAGATACAGGACAGGAGAAAATTGGATCAAGATGGGTCATAACTGAAAAAGAGAGGCAAGATGGGCAGAAGACCAAAATAAAAGCAAGATTAGTTGCTAGGGGATTCCAGGAAACGGAGAAACCAAAGTCAGATTCCCCAACCGCCTTGAGGGAGTCTTTCAAGACTTTCATTGCAGTATCAGCTAATGACTGATTTGAACTGGAGAGCGTTGACATTTCGGCAGCTTTCTTACAGGCCGAAAAACTGGAGCGTGATGTGTTTGTCGAACCACCCAAAGATGTCAAAAAGGAAGGAATCATTTCGAAACTGAAAAAGCCAATCTATGGGCTTGAAGACGCAGGTAGGAAATTTTGGCTTAAAGTGGACAAGATTTTTAAAGCAAGAGGAATGAAAACACTGCATGGAGATAGTGCTTTCTACTACCTCCATGACGGCAGATCATTACTTGGTATGATTTTATGTCATGTTGATGATTTTTCGATTTCAGGGAAGAGAGAATTTGTGGATATGATCAAGGATCTTTTAATGAAGAATTTCACGATTTCTAAGGTGGAGGCCTCCGAATTCAGATTTACAGGTATTGATATAGTTAAAACAAGAAAAGGAATAGAAGTAAGCATGGAGGATTATGCTCAATCTATTGAGGAAATTAAAGAAATAAGGAAAATTGGAAATGACGAACCGCTGACAAAAACTGAATATAAAGTTTTCAGGAAGTATGCAGGAAAAATCCAGTGGTTGGCGGAAAATGTCCGACCCGACTTGGCTATTGTTGGATTGAATATGTCTATGAAAAATAAAAATGCTACGATTGGTGATCTAAAGAGGGTGAACAAGATAGTGAAGAAAATTAAATCAAGAGAGAGCAAAATAAAGTTCGGTAAAATAGGGAAGAAAGAAGACCTGAAAATTTATGGCCTCGGCGATGCGAGTTACAGATGTGACACAAAATCAATTGGAGGTAATTTGATTTTAATGGGAAACAAGAAAACTGATACAGTAGCTCCTATATATTCGAAAACAAAAACCATCAAACAAGTCTGCCATTCTGCCAAAGACACCGAAACGAGGAACTTGACTAAATTGGTAGATGACAGTGTGTATTTAGCCAAAAGTATTGAACAACTTATGTTTGGAGAAAAAGGAGGAAACATCCCAGTAAAACTGTTCACGGACAGCAGACCAACGCTGGAAAGTATAGCCTCATCAAAACAGGTGGAAAGAAAATTGTTAAGAAACGCAGTAGCAGACCTGAAGGAGAAACTAATTTGTAAAGAAGTAGAATCATATAGTTGGCTGCATACTAAAGAAATGATAGCAGACATATTAACAAAGGAAAATAAAGAGAGCGATGACCTGGCGGATGTCTTAGTTAGGGGAAAATTTAGAATGGCTTTAAATGAAGACAATCTTGTTCATTTTAAAAACGATGAGTTCAGGTTAGAAAATGTTAAAATTAAAGAGACGGGGAACAGGTTTTAAATGTACTATATGTAATCTCTTTTGCAATTCTTAGATATTTATACAATGGAATATTATATGTGAAGTGGACTATTGTGGTTCTTTTATTAAGACTATTATGGTTCTTTTATTGTGAAATTCTATTGTTTTTATTTATAGTATCATATAGGTTTGATAACAATTTTATATTTGCTATATTTTTTATCTTGTTATACTCAGTAACTTGTATAGATCACTGTTTGTTTAACGAAGTAAAACAAAAAAGGAGGGCGGGGGGAATAACAGATAACAATCCTAATTACTTGTTCCCTCGTCTTCCTGTCTTAAGACTCGAGCTTTGGAATTGCTCTAGTGGCCGGTAACTGCTTAGCACGGTTACGGTGCTGCTGTGTATGTTTTAGTTAATAAAACTCCTGCTTGAAGAACTGACGTCTCCTTCACCTCCTTGGATATTATACTACGGAAGCGGTTCGGAAGGCAGGAGCTACTGCAACAGCCAGGATCGTCACATGAAAGTCACCAGCAGCAACAGGAACGATAAGGACGGCTGCGGCAGGAGACCAGGAAGAGCTGCCCAGAGACTGTTGTTGTGTTAACAGGAGCGTAATACAGGGAACAGCAGGAGCAGATGGACCACAGATATGCCAGAGGCATCGTCACAGCATACACGAAGGCCAGCAATGACAGCAATCGATCCACATCAGCGGGAACTGAGTCTGAACTATCCCGACATGGAATTATGTCATCCAGCCAGGTATTGTGGTCAATCCCGAAGCAACACTAATGAACGTCGGGACTCCTTCATGCGAGATATCCAGCCAACTACTGCTGTGTCTGCGATGCTCACTGTCAACCTGAAAGAAAAAGCAAAAATGATTAGAGAGGGAAACTCCTCTCGCTGGAAATGGAATTGCCCTACGCAGCGAGAGGAGGTACTCAAGAAGAGGTGGCCCAATGGCCCCCCCCTTGCGGTCTTCGCCGGACGAGTGAGCAAAGAGGGTGAAGGAGAGAGATCTATGCCGAAGAAGAGAAAGGAAGAACCTACGGGGAGAGAAAAGGACAGAGGGGAGGCCACCAAGGGCGCCGTGGAAGTCTAACTTACAGACAGCTCCTGCAACCTCCCACCCTCCCCGCAGGCGGCGAAAACAACACTCAGTACATGTAGGAAGGAAGTAGTCATGCCCTTGTACACAGAGGGCGGAAGCCCAAGAAGGGAAGCAAACTCTTACGTCCCAATCAATGTAGGGGAGCGAAGATATTACGTCCCAATCTAATATTCCTGATTGTACAGGGGAACGCCTTCGGTATCTAAATAAAGGGCTACTGGAGAGAAGCATTACCACTCGGTTACGCTCCTTTAAATACATCCTTGGCTGTCAACCCAAGACACAGTGCAGGGGAACGACAGCTATGCAAGGTTATCACAAATCTTGGGTTTGAATTAATAAATATCAAACATACGTAATATATACACAAAAATACATTAAGATCCCACTGGGATAATAAGAGCTTAACGACAGTCAGGCAAGGAGATCCGAAACCACGTCTGCAACGCATGACGGCCCAAAGCAAACTGGAATGTTTACATCCGGGCAGGCGGGTATTCCCGCCTACCTGGCAGTAGTTACTGCCTAACCACCTTGCTTAAGAGTTTAATGGCCGTTTCCAGCCTATGCTGAAAGTAATTCCTAATGTAAAGGACCGAGGGTTTGCATATCATGTCGGAACAAAACCTTTTTGGCATTAAGTGGAAATGAAAGGCCACAGTCTCTCCAGTATGAATTTTCATGTGTAATTTCAGGCTATTCAAACGTGCATAACTTTTTGGACAATCTGAAAAAGTGAATGGCTTCTCTCCAGTATGATGTCTGATGTGTATTTTGAGACTTTCAGAATGAGAAAAACTACTTTGACATAAAGAGCAAGTAATTGGTTTATTCCCTGTTAGAGTTCTCAAATTCACTATGGTAAAAAATTTCTGGTTCTGTCTGTACTCCCACATAACATACGAAGGTTCGCATCCTTGGGAACAAATGATTTCCTTTTTTCAATTCTGATGCCAAGAGAGCTAAGCCTAAATAATTAGAATCTCCCTAACCTCAAGAGTTAAACTTTAAACCATACATGAACGACAGTACTCGTAAACGTACAAATAATCTTTTAAATACTTACAGAAAAATAAAATAGACAGCAGTCCTAACACGTTCCCAACAAAACCAAGAGACACACTTCCTTCTTGATGATCAAGTACTTCAACTTCACTTTCTGAGGACCTCTGACCTAGTCTGCATTTGGTGCGTCACAAATTACTGTATCTGCAAGATAAAGAAACATCATTATAAATATACAGGAAGTGTATCAGGCTTACATCACTATACAGGAATTAATGTTTTCCTCAGTATCTATCAATATATAATGTCCTACAGACTAAAGCAAACACACTGTATTTCCATAAGTCGCTACTTCAAACGTTGCTCAGGCTGTTGAAGTAAAATAATTGATGTTTCATATAACTACAGGTCTCCTTTAAACCTGTTTAACTGTCCTTCTATTTCAGACCATCTTTAAGGACAAATGAACAGTCCAACTGACCTAACTGTATACCCTGCTTCCTATAATGGGATGCTGCATAGAGCACTGTGGTCAACAAGAAGTCTGTCATATGGGCAGTGAAGTGTGGTGCTGGCCCAAAGAGAAACATTTGTCAAGGACATTTGGTAAAAAAAAAAAAATTAAAGAAGGCATTTTAATACCAGGGCTGCTGAAGGGATACCATTTTCCTTTTCCCTTCCATTCAAACTTCAGCTGAAAACCCTCATTACGGACAGAGTCAACAGGTGTTAATAAACCCAAGAGGGCGCTAAAAGGGAAATCAACCTGGAGAGAGAGAGAGAGAGAGAGAGAGAGAGAGAGAGAGAGAGAGAGAGAGAGAGAGAGAGAGAGAGAGAGAGAGAGAGAGAGTTACAGAAAAACGTGACAAATACAAAAATATGAGGAACAGAAACTAAACCATTACACCCAAAGTTCAGGAGGCATCAGCAGTAAAGAGGCGTCTCGATATTCCCCGGCCCGAACATCGGCATTGAGTGACTGACCAAGGGATACATAAAATCTGGGGCCCCAAGTAACACCGAACATCAGAAACATAACAATTTTTAAAAGTAAATGTGATATTTTAATAATAAAATAAAGTTTGTTCATACTTACCTGGCAGATATATATATAGCTGTATTCTCTGAAGGACCGACAGAATTTCAAAAACTTACGGCACACGCAGTGGGGCCAGGTGGTTAGTACCCATTCCCACCGCTGGGAGGCGGGTATCAGGAACCATTCCCATTTTCTATTCAGATTTTCTAGTGCTACTGTCTCCTGAGGGGAGGTGGGTGGGCACTATGATTATATATATCTGCCAGGTAAGTATGAACAAACTTTATTTTATTATTAAAATATCATTTTGTTCATGAGACTTACCTGACAGATATATATATATATAGCTGAATCCCACCATTGGAGGTGGGAAGAGACAGAATAGGATTTAGGAAAACAAACATATGTAGGCGATTGATGCCTTGGTTCCTTATCTGTTAGCATAGCTGACTTTGTGATTACTGTCACCCAAGCCTGCTTCTGCTTTACTAGTCTCTCCAGCGAGGTAGCGACCTATATAGCTGGTGAGTTCTAGATGATCTGTCAACGGGGGTGAGACCACAATGTGATTAGACCATATGACCTTACTATGAGGGCAAACGACACAAAAACAACCACCTGACCAAGCCTAGCTACGTCATGAAGCCATAACATAAGCTAAGGACTGGGATGTCCACCCCCGGTGGCCGACCCAACAACCATAAAAAACACCATAACCAAAATAAAAAACACACCTAACCATTTACTACAGGATAGGATGAGTGTCGCTCTCTGCCCCCAAAATCGTATTTGCAGAAACGTAAGGCCCTAGCGCACAGCAATTCTCGTAAGACGTCTTCACGTCAGTAAGGTAGTGCGAAGCCAACACCGAATTGCTTTGCCAAAAAGTGGCCCCCAGAATGTCACTGAGAGACATATTCCTCTGGAAAGCCACTGAGGTAGCAATGGCTCTCACTTCGTGAGCCTTGACTTTCAAAAGACTCAAATCACTGTCTAGAACGTCGGAATGTGCGTCTAAAATGGTGCTTCTTAAAAAGAACGCCAGTGCATTCTTGGACAGAGGCAAATCTGGCCTCTTGACAGAGCACCACAGATTGTCCGAAGGACCTCGACTTTCCTGAGTCTTCTGCAAGTAAAATTTTAGAGCCCTGACAGGACACAGGGTTCTCTCTGGTTCTTGTCCAAGGATTTCCGTCATACCCTTAATCTCGAAGGTCCTGGGCCAAGGGGTAGACGGGTTCTCGTTTTTTGCAAGAAACATAGGGCTTAGAGAACATACTGCATTATGGCCTCTAAAACCTATATGCTTACTGATAGCCTGAAGTTCACTAACTCTCTTCGCCGTCGCCAGAGCAGTTAGGAAAATAGTTTTTCTAGACACGTCCTTGAAGGTTGCAGAATGTAGAGGCTCGAACCGACTGGACATAAGGAATTTCAGAACTACATCTAAATTCCAGGAAGGCAGCCTTGGCTGAGCCACCTTAGTGGTTTCGAAAGACCTTAAAAGATCGTGAAGGTCCTTGTTGTCTGTTAGGTCGAGGCCTCTATGCCTAAAGACCGCTGACAGCATACTTCTATAATCTTTGATGGCAGGTACTGCCAGCTTTAGTTCCTTCCTTAAATAAAAAAGGAAGTCGGCTATCTGGGACACAGAGGTCATGGTTGAGGAAATCCCCTTGACCTTACACCATCTCCTGAAGATGGCCCACTTCGACTGGTACACCGCATTGGAGGAGGCTCTCCTGGCGCTGGCGATAGCCTTAGCCACTGGTCATGAAAAACCCTTCACTCTGACCAACTTTTCGATAGTCTGAATGCAGTCAGACTCAGAGCGGGGAGGTTTTTGTGGTACCTCTCGAAGTGGGGCTGTCTGAGATGATCGACTCTCATGGGAAGCATCCTTGGGAAGTCCACTAGGAATGTCATGACCTCTGTGAACCATTCTGTCGACGGCCAAAAAGGGGCGATTAACGTCATCCTTGACCCTTCCGAAGCCGCAAACTTCCTGATGACTTCCCCCAGGATCTTGAAGGGGGGAAAGGCATAAAGGTCCAGACCCTTCCAGTCCCAGAGGAGGGCATCTACTGCTACTGCCCCCTGGGTCGAGCACAGGAGAGCAGTACAGAGGCAGCCTTTTCGTCCTCGACGTCGCAAACAGGTCTACCAAGGGACGTCCCCAAAGCTTCCAGAGCTCCTGACATACCTCTTCGTGCAGGGTCCACTCAGTCAGAAGAAGTTGTCGCTGCCGACTGAGAAGATCCGCGTGTACGTTCTCGACTCCTGCCACGAATCTTGTGAGAAGCGTAATCTGCCTAGAATGGGCCCATAGCAGGATCTCTCTTGCAAGCAAGAACAGGGATCAAGAGTGAGTACCTCCCTGTTTCTTGAGGTACGCCAGGGCTGTGGTGTTGTCCGAGTTGATCTGAACCACTCGGCCTGAAACCTGATCTTCGAAGAATTGGAGGGCTAACTGAATCGCTCCCAATTCTTTTAGATTGATGTGCCATGACACCTGTTCCCCTCTCCAGGTGCCTGACACTTCCTCCCCCCCTAGTGTTGCTCCCCATCCCGACGTGGACGCGTCGGAAAACAACTCTTCTGCGGCGGCAACACGTCGAACCACTCAGGCAAAGAAACAAGCGCACCCCGAGAAAGAGGACGTGAAGCGTCCTCCTCTCCGAAGCTTCTCTTCCAAGCGCGAGAGTCCTTCCGAGAGCTCAACCCCTTGCGCGGGGAGAAGCTACAGAGGACGAGAAGCAATCCTTAAGGATGCGTGCGCGAGCACAATCCTTGGCAGCCTGGGAATCGACAACAGGTCCTGCCGAAGGGACGCCAGATCGGTGGGGAGTCCCCGTAACCCTCTTGCAGCTTTCGACTTGCCCACTCCCTGAGTCCTGGGAGTCCGGCAGAGTTTCCAGGCCTAGAGGCATTATAGGGCCGATCTGACGCCCCCTCCACAACACTAGGGGGATCTCTGCACTTCACAACACTTTCTATTGCAAGCACTTTTGACTCCAAGGCACGTATGGAGTTCAAAATCTCCGCAAGGGCATTACCTTCCACAGACGCAACCTCAGGGCCCGAAGGCAACACTACAGGGATAGGTGAAGCAAAGTCTACAGAAGGAACAGGAGACAAAATATTACCCTGACTCCCACCAGCAGACACACTCCTGGAGGAAGACCTCCTGATTCTGTCACACTCTAACTTGCGCACATACGAATCATAAACCTTCCAATAGGCATCAGGCAAAGACTCACACTCCTTGCAGCGATCATCAAACAAACAAGCATGCCCTCTACATCTCATGCATACTGTGTGAGGATCTACCGAAGCTTTCGGTAGCCTCACCTTACACTCCTTCACACCACATACCCTGAAACTAGCCGAACTAGATCCAGACATCGTAGTCAAAGAAAAGTCAAAGCCAAAATCAAAACAGTCCACAAAAGCGTATGCCTATCCACAAATCCAAAGTCAAAAAACCAAAAGACAATCAGAATACTCAAGTGGCAAAAGTTTTCGAAATCCAACGACGGAGGTATTGACAACGGGTGTTGACAGTACCGGTGACAGAGAAAATCTGAATAGAAAATGGGAATGGTTCCTGATACCGGCCTCCCAGCGGCGGGAATGGGTACTAACCACCTGGCCCCACTGCGTGTGCCGTAAGTTTTTGAATTTCTGTCGGTCCTTCGGAGAATACAGCTATATATATATGTGTCAGGTAAGTCTCATGAACAAATGTATTTTTCCTAACTATACAAACCCGAGGTCCTTTACATTAGGATTACTTTCAGGCATAGGCTGGAAACGGCCGTTGAACTTCAAACAAAGTGGTTAGGCAGTTAACTACTGTCCGGGAGGCGGGAGTACCGCCTGCCCGGATGTAAACATTCCATTGTTCCGACACAATATACAAACCCTCGGTCCTTTACATTAGGATAGCTTTCAGGCGTAGGCTGGAAACGGCCGTTAAACTCTTGAGCAAGGTGGTTAGGCAGTAACTACCTCCAGGTAGGCGGGGATACCCGCCTGCCCGGATGTATACATTCCAGTTTGCTTTCAGCCGTCATGTGTTGCTGACGTGTTTTCCTTCTCTCTGCCTGTGATGTGACATTCTCTCGGTGAGACGTAGTCGTTCTTGATCTGAATAATCTACCCGATATTACGCGTCTAACATACAATTAGCAAATGAAATATAGCTAAAAGTGTTCGTGAACTATCGGTGATTAGCTTAATATCAGATTAGAGTGATAAACAGTCTAATAAGTTGTTTTTTCGAGTGAATTATTAAAATCTGAAAATCATGGAGGAGTCAACTAACAGTGGCAAAAGATGGAGAAACCTTGCTTGCATCGGTGACATTCAGTATGATGAATTGGCAGGCAGGGAACTCGGTCTGCTTATCGTGGAGATGAATAGCTATGTCGACCAAAAAGATGCGAAAGCATTCACAGACATACTGAAAGGATACGATCCTTCAAACTGGAGCAAATCTGTAGAAAATATAATGAAAATAATGGAAGGGATACCAGTGAAACTTCAAGTTATCAAAAGACTTATAAAGAAAATCTACAAAAATCAACACATACCATCAAAGAAAATAAGTATGGTGAAATTAGTGAATATATTGATTGATGCAATAGGCAAACGGATGCCTAAAGTATGTAAACTATGTATAGTGTGGTATAGCATTGTAAATCCACAAAACCTGATTAGGAAATGCTATGCTTGCCATGTGCCTATGCATCCTTCATGTGCTGAAGTAATGCAAAATAAAAATAAGGACACAAAAATATTTTGCTCAACATGTCTAGTATGGATAGACAAGGTTATTAAATCAAGACTTAATCTACAGATTGTGGAGGATGAAGAAGATGAAGAAGACGGAGAAGAGGAAAATAGAAAAGAAGAAAATAAGACTGAAGAGAGAGAAAAGAGTAATGAAAACAAAGAACATGATAAGAGTATGGATGCAGAGAAACTCATAGATTCTACATATGAGGCAATACAGCAACATACATATGAAGAAATAAATTATGACATGATAAATCAAAATAAAATCCCAAAGAGGTTGTACCCGGATCTCCATACTGATGGGAAAGAACAAGAAAAAAAAAGAAAAGAAAGACACAGTATGCACCCTTTTGAAAAGAGGGAATTGCAGGTTTGGTGAAAGATGTCATTATAAACATCCCAAGATATGCCACAATTATGAGATCTATGGCAAATGTGCATATCTAGACAGCTATGAGGAGGAATGCAGCAATCTACATCCAAAAATATGTAGAAACTGGAAAGAAGGAAATGGATGTAGGTTTAATAAGAAATGTAGGTACATGCATCCTGTAGCCATGAAAAACCAAAATGAAAATCAAATACATATAAAAAATCAAGGTAAAAATGAAACAAATAAAGGAAGGAACAAAGATCATGTGATGAAGGCAAAAAGCAAGCCAACAACACATTATGAAAAGTCAGCACCACGATATGAGGCATCAGCACCTAGATATAGCACAAGGAACAAGCAATGTATCTATGATGCTAGGGGATGGTGCGGATTTGGAGATAAATGCAGGTTTATGCACAAAATGAATAATTATGAAGCTGGAAGATCAAATATAATGGAAAAGTTGGATTTTTTAATGTATGAATTTCTGGAAATGAAAAAAAGATCAACATATCAGAACAGGAAAGAGACATGGGAAAATCCATATTATTACCCATATTAGATAATGGAGATAATGAACGCGCAGGGTTTAGTTTCGAGTAACTCAAAAAGAAAGATAGAGTTCTTAGAAGAACTAACCCAAAATGAAAAAATAGAAATATTAAATATAAGTGAAACCTGGTATTCCCAAGAGACTGGTAATGATGACCAGATAAAGGGTTTCCAAACTTATAGATCAGATAGAAAAAATAGAAATCAAGGGGGAACTGCGATATATGGGAGAGATGTCAATCAAGGAAAAATCTGTGAGAAATATAGTAACACAGAATGTGAATTAATAGCGGTAGAATTTGAATCTGAAAAATTAGTGAACATTGTAATATACAGACCCCCTAATACTAAAGAGTTTGACATAATAATTGAAAATTGGATGAAATATGTAAAAATCACAAGGACTGGACTATACTCCTATCCGGAGACTTTAACTTTCCTTTTGTAGAATGGAAAGAACGAATAGGAGACTGTGGTTGTATTTATACATATAAAAAAGAGAGCAATAGTAGCGCACAGGATAAGAGGCAATTTGAAAAGCTATTACATATGCTACTAGAACATAAAATTCAGCAAATAAATCACCTGCCAACAAGAAAGGATAATATTTTAGACCTAGTATTTGTGAATGAGGTGAACTGTATTAAAGAAATAATAGTTTATAACATGAGTATTTCGGACCATAATGTCATAGAACTAACAGTCCGTTCCAACACAAATGAAAACAGAGAAAAGCAAGAGACGAAAAAATGGGAAGGATTTGGAAAATACAATTTCTATAGTAAGAATATAAACTGGTCAAAAATAAATGAAGAATTAAACAAAGAATGGGAAAACATATTTGTAAGTGATAATATACAGGTAAATACCGATATATTATATAAAATATTAGAGGAAATAGTGGAAAAATATATACCGAAGAAAAAAAGTAAACATCAGTCACGAATTCCAAGAGACAGAAGGATCTTGTTCCAGAAAATTAGAAAGTGGAAAAAAGGTCTTGCAAAAGAAAAGAATGCATGGAAAGTGATGGAACTAAAAAGTAAGATAGAAAATGCAGAACAGAAGATTATACAATCAAAAGAAAATGAGAAATGGAACCTTGAAGAAAAGACCCTACAAAATATCAAGCAAAACCCTAAAATTTTTTATTCATATGCAAAAAAGATGAATAAAATAAGAGTAGAAATAGGCCCTCTAAGAATTGAAGGGCGATTAACGAATGAAAAAAAATGACATTTTTATGATAAAATGATGTTTCATTATACTTACCAAAACACTGTAAAAGCTTTTATCTCTTTAAAATCGACACGTCCGAGATATAAATTTTCAAACTTTGTTTGGAACGCTGATACAATTGGCGGGAGACCCAACCCCACCGGATGCCGGTGGGGGTAGCGTGGCAGGAGACATACCCATAAACCCAGGTCAGTTTCATTCTCGGTATACACAATTAGTGAAAACCTGAGATAATGTCTCCCCCTGCGGGGAGGAGGAGGCCTTTACGTTACAGTGTTTTGGTAAGTATAATGAAACATCATTTTATCATAAAAATGTCATTTTCATTATAATGACTTACCAAAACACTGTAAAAGCTGATTCCACATTTAAGGTGGAAGGGCAGGGGATGAGGTACCAGTTATTGAAAGGTTACACACACACAAAAAAAAAGAAAAGGAACAAACTCTAACCATGGGTATCTTAAGGATCCATACCAACAAAAGGGCAGGAGTCACCTTACCTGGTAGATGGGCTTTTGCAGGGAGGTACTGCTGCTGGTTGAAGCTCCATTACCTGCAGAGGCCTTGGGCGTAAGCACTGCTAGCCACTCTGCTCCATAACAACCCAAGCAGTCAGGGAAGTACACCGCTGACTGAGACAAGGGGTGACTTCCTTTTGCTCTTGCCCTGAGCAATTGGAAAGCAACCAGACTGAAAAACGGGTCTCACCGCCTAACCTAAAAATAGTTAAATACATCCCCCTTCCCTATACCCTCGGCAGCTCAACTAGAATGGAGGGTACTCCAGGTGAACTGAGCACCCCTGGCTTCCCATTAACTCAGCAACCATAAAACCACAGGGGGAAGGAAAGATAAGGAACCTACCCCCCTAGTGTGTTCCCCCTAAAACCAAGCCTGCTACCGATACGGGACCTAACGCAAACAGGTCCTGATACGCAACTTCAACCTCCCTAAGGTAGTGAGACGCAAACACCGACTTCGACCTCCAGAAGGTGCTCTGTGTGATCTGCGAAAGTGACTTATTATGACGAAAGGCCACTGAAGTTGCTATTGAGCGCACTTCGTGAATGTGAGACTTGACTAGGCGTGCGTCCTCTTCGTTGATGTGCTTGTGCGCCTCTAAGATGAGTTCCTTGACGAAGAAAGCCAGGGCATTCTTGGATAAAGGTCTGGTTGGATCTTTCACTGAACACCACAGGTTAGAGGAACGTCCTCTGATGCTGGCCGTTCTGGCCAAGTAAGTTTTGATAGCTCTAACTGGGCACAAAGAAGCCTCCAATTCTTGAGGGCCAGCCACTTCGGAGAGGTTCTGAATGGTAAAGGACTGAGGCCACGGGTTGGAAGGAGACTCGTTCTTGGCTGGAAAATTCAAGGTGAACGAGCAAACAGCATTACCTTGTGAAAAACCCACTTCCTTGTCAATGGCTTGTATTTCACTAACCCTCTTTGCCGTTGCTAAAGTAACCAGAAAAAGGGATTTCTTAGTGAGGTCTCTAAGAGAAAGACCTTCTATCTAAAGGTTCGTACCTTGGAGACATTAACCACCTCAAAACTACATCTAAATTCCAGGCAAGGGCAGGTTTTGGGGCCTTAGCTGTGTCTAAGGACTTGAGGAGGTCTGACAAGTCTCGGTTATTTGATAGGTCTAACCCCCTATGGTAGAAGACGGAGGACAGCATAGCTCTGTAGCCCTTGATGGTTGATGGCATCAATTTTCTTGAATCCCTCAAGTAAATGAAAAAATCGACAAGTTGAGTTATAGACGTCGAAGAAGAGGAGATACTATTTTTTCTACACCAGTTCCTGAAGACTGTCCACTTGGATTGGTATAATTTGCTCGAGGAGTCCCTTCTGCACCTCGCAATAGCCTCTGCAGCCTTTCTTGAAAAATCTCGCGCTCTGATGAGCTTCCTGACAGTCTGAAGCCTGTCAGAGCGAGAGTGGACAATCCCTGGTGGAACTTCATTAGGTGGGGTTGTCTGAGAAGCGACTTCTTTTGAGGGAGAAGCCTCGGGAAGTCTATCAGGAGATCTAGCAGGTCCGGGAACCACTCCTTCCTTGGCCAGAACGGGGCAACGAGGATCAGCTCGACCTGCTGATGGAATTTCACTTTGTTTATCACCTGCCTGATGAGCCCGAAAGGAGGGAAGGCATAGGCAAACAGGTTCGTCCAGTCTAGGAGCATGGCGTCCACCAAGTGAGTCAGTGGGTCTGGAACTGGTGAGCAGAACACTGGGAGACGATGGTTCCTGGAGGTAGCGAAGAGATCTATTATGGGAGTGCCCCACAGATTCCACAGATCTAGGCACACTTGCGGGTGCAGGGTCCACTCCGTAGGGAGAGTCTGGTTCCGACGGCTGAGTTGGTCCACCAGGACGTTCAGTTTTCCCTGCACAAACCGAGGGAACAGGGCCACCCTGTTGCTGTCCGCCCACAGAAGAAGGTCCCTCGCAGCTTTGAACAGGGCGAAGGAATGGGTACCTCCCTGTTTCCGGATGTAGGCTAGAGCCGTCGAGTTGTCGGCGTGAACAGCTACTGCTTGGCCTGAGACGTGGGTCGAAAATTCCTGGAGAGCGAGGTGAATGCCAACAGTTCCTTGACATTGATGTGGAGCTTCTTCTGTTCGTCCAACCAAACTCCTGACGTCCTGAGGTTGGCTAGATGTGCTCCCCACCCAACATTGGACGCATCTGAGAACATCTGCAGGGATGGTTGTCTTGGGAGGAGATCCAGACCCTCCGAAAGCCTTTCCGGCGACCTCCACCAGAAAAGATGCTATAGAGGGATGAAGAAATTTGTTTTTATTTAGCATTTCCCAATGTTTTGTGAGAGAGAGAGAGAGAGAGAGAGAGAGAGAGAGAGAGAGAGAGAGAGAGAGAGAGAGAGAGAGAGAGAGAGAGAGAGAGAGAGAGAGTGTAATTGTCGTTGTGAGTGGTTCGGTTGTTGGAGTTGGTTTTACGGCTGTCTCTCTGTCTGACGGTCTGTCGGGAGTTTTTTGTTTTTTGGGGAAGTCTTGGGCAGTTGAGGTCCAACCTTGAAAGTGAACGGGGAGTTCGTCTGGCTTTTTTTGTTTTTGGATACCGGTACCGATATTGATGGTGCATGTTTCTCTTTTTTTTTTCGTTCGTTGTTGGTGGAGGGTTTGTTTGAAATTTTGTTTTTGTGGTTTCTGTGTGCTGTGATTGGCGACCGTGGACCTTTACCCATCTCCAGCAACCGAAGATCAGGGTGAGTGTTTTTTTGTTTGTGGGTTAGAATTCCGCCACATAATATTTGGCGCCCATCGTGGGGCAGCTGGTATTGCAGCTGCAAGTGAGATTGGTGGCTGGTAGTGTGACTGAAGAGAAGGATGGAAGAGGAACTAGTAAGGCTGAGAGAGGAGAATACGTGGTTGAGGGGTGAGAATGAGAGATTGAGGAGTCAGTTGGAGGAGGTGGAGGGAATGCTAAGAAGTGCAAAAGAAGAAATGAAAGGGGAGATGAGAGTCAGAAGAGAGAATGGAAGAGAGGATGGATAAAAAGTTGGAGGGAATGATGAAAAGAGTGGAAGAAATGATGAAAGGTAGGTTCAAGGGTGGTTTTGGAGAAGGGGCTGTTGGAGGCAGGTCCTCTGGAACGTGTGAAGGGGCAAGAGAGAAAGAAAAGGAGGAAGAAGTGAATGGAAGCGTGAGTGATGAAAGTGATGTGGAAATAGGAAGTAAGAAACGAGGGAATGAGAGGCAGGGTAAGGACAAGGGGAATGAAAAGCAAGGGAAGGAAATGAGGAAAGTAAGGATAAGTCAGGGGAGGAAAAAGGGAAGAAGGGAAAGGGAAAGGAAATTGGTAAGAAGGGTAAGGAAGTGGGAAAGGCAGGAAAGAAGGGAGAGGGTGAAGGCAGTAGTGATAGTGAGGTGGATGGAGGTGAGTGGATAAAAGTGGATAAAAAGAGGGGGAAGAAGAGTGTAATGAGTAAGATGAATGTAAGTGCGGAAGTGGACTCTTTGTATTCGGAAGAGGGTATGAAAGGACAGAGTGAAAGTAGCGAAAGTGAGAGTGAAAGTGAGAAAGAAGTGAGAAAGGCTATGTATGTGAGGGAGGTACCCCGGTGTGAAAGGTATAATGAGTATGGAAGTAGGGATGTGCATGATTTCTTTAGGGAGTATGAAAGGTTTTGTCAGGATAAGTACGGGGAGAGTAAGAGAGTGTGGGCACGAGAATTAGGAGAATATTTGACTGGGTTTTTGCTTGATATGTATAGGGTTATTATGAGTGTGGGAGATGTTGAGTATGACAAGGTGAAAGCTAGACTAGTTGAGCAAGCGAAGCGTATGAAAGCGAGTGTTAAGTATAAGAGGAAGAATGAATTTGATGAGGCAAGAATGAAAGCTGGGGAAACCTTGTCATTGTATGCTTGTAGGCTGGAGACGTTGGCAAGGAAGAAGTCTGGGGATGATGGGATAGATGGATGTAAGGAGTTAGTACGGAAGTTGTTAGGGACAGTGCCAGATGGAGTTAGAGAATTTGTGAACTTGAAGCGGAAGGAGAAGAAAAGATGGACGAATGAAAGGTTGACTTGGGGAGAAATTTTGGAAATTGTAGAAGATTATGAGCTTGACAGGGTTATAAAAGAGAGTAGAAGTGTAAGTGTAAGGGCTGGGGTAGATGAGAGAGTGCCAGAGTTTGGAAGCTTTAGGGATGCAGTGTTGAGGGGCCCAATGAGAATGGCCGATAGTGTAATAGATAGGAGTGTAAGAGCAAGTAATGTGGAGGTGCCAGTGAGGATGAATGATGGGTTTGTAAGGGAGCAACGGGTTGGACGGGTTAGGGATAGTAGTGTACAAAGGGGAAGGTCGATGAGTGGAAGTCGAGCGAAGTGTTTTAGATGTGGAAAGGAAGGACATACAAAGAATGAGTGTAGGTGGGCTTTGGGAGCGTGTTTCGGGTGTGGGCAACCGGGACATTTGGTAAGGGAGTGTACGAAAGATAGGGGGGTTAAATGCTACAGGTGCGGACAGGTGGGTCATATTGCTAATGGTTGCAGGGGTACCCGAGTGAATGTAATATGTGGCAACTGTGGTAAGAATGGGCATTATGCGAGAATGTGTTCAGAACCGACAGCGAAGTGTGACGAATGTGGAATGGAAGGGCATGTATCAAGTGTATGTAGACGAAAGAGGGTGACTGTGACAGCGAATTCGGGAAACTGAGTGTGAAGGGGGTTCAAATGGGTGGATCCTCCAGGATGCAAGCGGTGCGTGTGATGCATGTACGTGAGGGGTTGTTGCATGAGGGAGGTTTTGCTGGAAAGACTGACGAGTGCATGAGTGTGCAAGTGTGTTGTAAGGGAGTAAGATTGATTGCCTTAGTAGATACCGGGTGTAGTATGAATGTCATATTTAAGAATGGATGTGAGAAATTGAGGAATACGTGTGAGATTAGGAACTGTCAGGGGGAAGTAAGAGGGATTGGAAATTTAGGGGTAGCAGTGGTTGGAAGTGTGAACGGTTAGAAATTGGGGGTGTAGTGATGGATGAAAGTGATTTTTGTGTGATTGAGAGTACGAATGATAAATATGATATTTTATTGGGATGTGAGTTTTTGAAAAAATGCGGGATGGTGGTCTGTCCTAGTATGAATGTAATTGAATTACGTATGAAAGGGGATGTGCTTGGGGATTTGTATTTGGGGAAGGATGGTAGGGTTGAGCAAAAATTGTGGAAGAGAGTGCCTGTAATTGCGACAGAGAGGGTAAAAGTGCCACATGAGATTGGAGAAGTTGTGAGTGTGAAAGTGGCATGGCCGGATAGCCTCGGGATAGCCAACAATGATAGGTGTGAGTATGTGGTTGAGGGAATAGACATAAATAAATTAGTCAGGGCAAATGTGTGTGTATATGATGGGGTTTTGAACATGGGAGATCCGAGGGTATATATAACGTCATTGCCGAGTGTCAGGAAGAAGCAAGTCCGAGGAATATGTGAGGGAGATTGCGTGGGAATATTACGTACGTTGGTGAATGTGGATGATGAGAGGTACGTGAAGGTACGGCAGGTGATGACAGGTGATTTGAAAGGAGTTAATGATTGGACGTATGAGGAGTTGAAGGAAAGAGTAAAGGTAGATGAAAATGTAAGTGATAACATAAGAGAACAATTGAGGAGAATGTTGTGGGATAGGCGGGGGGCATTGAGTCGTGGAGACGAGGATTTTGGGGGATCGAAGCTTCCCGAATTTAAAATAGTTCTGGAAGACGACACCCCCATATATCAGCGTCCCCGACATTTTTCTCCGTCTATCAATCGTGAGATAGAAGAGCAGTGTGAGGAGCTTGAGAGGGTGGGAGTGATTGAAAGGAGTACGAGCGCCTGGAATAGCCCCATTGTACCGGTACGTAAGCCAGATGGAAGTTTGCGAATGTGTGTGGATTATCGGAAGGTGAATGAAGTAACTGTGAAAGAGCGATTCCCGATGAATGTGGTGTCTGATTGTGTGTACAAGATGAATAGAATGAAAGTGTTTACAAAATTAGATCTGGTAAGGGGCTATTACCAGATGCCTCTGGAGGAGGGGAGCACGCATATTACGGCCTTTTCTAGTGGTTCCTGCCACTACCAGTTCCGAAGATTGAGTTTCGGACTGGCTAATGCGCCTGCTGCCTTCCAAAGGGCAATGAATGTGGTTCTGGCTGGGTTTGATCGCAAGAAGGTAACTGTTTTTATAGATGACATTTTGATTGCGAGTGAGACTGTAGAAGAGAATATGGAACTGCTTAAACGAGTGTTAGAAAGGTTGGAAGAAGTAGGAATAAAAGTAAAACTTGAAAAGTGTGCTTGGTTGGCTGGGGAGGTGGAATTCCTAGGGCATATGGTGAGTGGAAGAGGTGTAAGGAAGAGTGATAAGTTCGTGAATAAGGTAAGGGAATTTCCACGTCCCCGGACCGTGCGTGAGTTGAAAGGATTTTTGGGTTTAATTGAGTTTGGAAGGAAGTTTATAAAAGATTGTTCAGGGATTGGGAAACCACTTACTGAATGGACGGGGAAGAGAAATTGTGTAAGATTGAAATGGGATGAGCGAATGATCGAAGCGTTCGAGAGATTGAAAGAGGAGGCTGCAAGAGACGTGACGTTGGCTTTCCCGGACTATAGTGAGAATGCGAATAAACTAGAACTGTATACGGATGCAAGTAAATATAGTATGGGAGGATGCTTGGTACAAATGCAGAAGGCGAATGGGGGAGAACAACTGAGAGTAATTGCGTATGTGAGCAAGGCGTTTGGAAAGGAAGAGTTGAAATATTCGGTGATTGAAAAGGAATGGGCTGCAATAAGGTTTTGTGTGAAAGCGTTGAAAGTATTTTTGTATGGGGTAGATTTTGTGATACGGACGGACCATCGACCGCTAGTATATATGGTTAAGAAGGAGTGTGAATGCTAGAATTGCGAGAACGATAGAGGATTTGAATGAGTTTAGTTTTAAGGTAGAGTATGTACAAGGTAGACAGAATATTGTTGCAGATGCTATGTCGCGTATGTGGACTGAACGAGATGATAGGGTTAGGAGCGACTGGGACCCGGACCAAGTACCTGTAGGATTTGTGGTAAAGCAACAGTATGTAGGGGAGAATCGAGTGTGGGAATGTCTGTTTGGGGGGTTGAGTAATTTGGAAACAAATGGGTTGATTGACGGAGTACCTGCAAGCATGAACGAGTTACGTGAAAAGGTGATGAATGAGATGCCGGAAGGAGGAGTGCGCGAGGAAGGAAGGGAATTAGATGAGGAGGAAAAGTTAGTGAAAATGTTGTTGGTAGTGGCTGAAATGTTTAAAATTACAGTACGATTGTTCTTTGGATGGAATAGGCCGGTGGAGTATAAAGGAAGGGTGAATGAAAATGATACGAATGTGATTTTAAATGTTCACTGTGGAAAGGATACTTGTAGCTGGCTGGTTAAGAAAGGTGATTGTGGGGAAAATGAGGGAATAAGGGGTAGGGTTGAGGATATCGTTGAAGATGAATGCGATGAGGATGGTTGTGAGGAAGCTAAGCAGGTGAATGTAGCCGTGAGAGCGTGTATGCATGAAGCGAAAGGTAAATTAGTAACGAATGTAGTGGTGGATCAGAATAAATATTGTAGTTTGGTAGACACGGGAGCACAAGTGTCGTTAGTGAGTAGTACAGTAGTTAGTGAATTGGAAAGGTGCGATTGGGATATAAAAAGAAAATCAACGAGAGTAAGGATACATGGTTTAGGACAAGGGAGTGTGTTAGTATGGGAGGAGGTACAATTAAAAATTCACTTAGGGGGATTTGAAATAATACATAATTTTGTAGTCATGGATGAGAATGATATGCCAACATGTTTTTTATTAGGAATTGATTTTATGAGAATGCATGATATAAGTGTGGATGTCGGGAGGGGAATTTTAGGAAAGGGCGGCAGGGAAATAACGAAGGTTAAAGGAGGGGATGTGTCTAAAACTAGTTTTGTAGGTATGGTAGATATTGCAAGGAGTGAAAATGATTTGTTGAGTGAAGAGGAAATTAAGCAGATGCAAAATCAGTGCATGAAAATAAATATGTTAAGAGAGTGTGTGTTAGGGGGTGTAAGAGTAGGAAGTTGGCCATCTGAGTTAGAAGTGTATAAGCGAAGTGCTAAGAGATTTGTTGTATGTAAAGGTATAGTTTATTTTTTGCATCAGGAAGGAATATGGGATGGGGAAGTGTATGTGCCAGTATTTTCGGAAGACGCAGCCGTGGGTATGTGTTTATTGGTGCATAATAGGTTTGGGCATCTGGGGAAAAATAAATTATGGGAATGTATGAGAGAGAGATTGTATGTGCCTGGATTGAGTAAAATTTGTGCGGATGTAGCGATTACGTGTGCGGACTGTCAGAAGGGTAAGTATCAAAGTGTGCATGCGAATCCACCTGTGTTGCGATTGCAGATGAAAGAGTTATTTGAGATGGTTGTGATTGATTGTGTGTCGTTGCCTGTGACTGCTAGAGGACATGTGGGAATGGTTGTAATGGTAGATCATTTGAGTAAGTTTGCATATGCGGTAGCGATTCGGAACAAAAAGAGTGAGACTGTAGCGAGAATGGTGGGTCAAGTGATGTTGCCAATGTGTGTGTGCAAGCCGACGCGAATGTTGAGTGACAATGGGCCTGAATTTGTTGGATGGGAGTTTGAGCAAATGTTGCGTGATTGGGGCATAGAACATGTGTACTCTACGCCGTATATGCCCAGTGCGAATGGATTGGTGGAACGAACGGTGAGAACGTTGACAGAGATATTACGTATGATGAGTGAATGTGATAATGACTGGGATGTAAACGTTGGGCGAGCGTTGTGGGTATACAACGCCACCGTGCATAAGGGTATTGGTATGTCTCCGTGTAAATATGTGTTAAATTTTGAAAAGATAGTGAGACCGAGATTGGGTCTATCTGAGAATGATAGGGAGGTATGGAAGAAGGCGCATGAAAGGTTTGAAAGTTACAAGGTGGGCGAGAAAGTGTTGAAAGAAGTAATCGAGAAAGGGCGGTTGAATGTAAATAAAGTGCATGGAAAATTTGAGGGTCCGTATGAGGTGTTGGAAGTTGGTCCCAGTGGGCTTAGTTATGTTGTAGGGGAAGTATGTGTAGATGGTAGTGTGAGAGAAATGCGAGCGCATCACAACCAATTGCGTAGATGGAAGGATGTACCGGAATATGTGAGAGAGAATGGGGTGTATAAATGGTTGAAATCGAATGTGGGTGAACCAAGTATGCATGAGAGCTTGTGTATGGAGGATCAGCAATTTGTTTTGATAGAGTATGGTAAAAAACGTAAGAAAGGGAAGAACGTAAGTAAACTGAGTGGTCGTAAGTTGTGTGATAGGGGTGTGAGTGCCAAAGTGGAAATGAGTGATAAAGCGTGTAATACGGATGAATGGGATGGTATGGATAGAACGTATAGCATATGCGGGTTTGATATAACTGAGTTGACTGAACGTGTAGGGGTTAGTGAACGGTTGGAGGTGAGCGAAAGTGTAAGAGTAAGAGAGCGTAGCAGTGATAGACAAGTGATTGAAAGCATGAATGAATCGTTGCAAGAATTGGAAAGGTCAATGAGCGAATGGGATGAGTTAGTTGAAGAATTGGGGGAGGTATTTGGGAACGAGTTAGAGGGTATAGATGAGATTGTGGATGAAATTGAGAGTGGTAATAGTGAAGAAGATAGCGTGAATCTGAGAGAGAATGGAGGAGAAAATGTAAATCTGAATGTTGCTGGAAGAGAGAGCGAGTCTGAGAGAATGATTGCGTGCCCGCGAACGCGATCTAGAGGACCTGCTAGTGAGCATCCGTGGGTGTTGCGTAAGGCGATTTGAAAGGGGTGTGAAAGGTGTTGGTTGGGAAATGCTAAAAGGGGGGAGAAATATAGAGGGATGAAGAAATTTGTTTTTATTTAGCATTTCCCAACGTTTTGTGAGAGAGAGAGAGAGAGAGAGAGAGAGAGAGAGAGAGAGAGAGAGAGAGAGAGAGAGAGAGAGAGAGAGAGTGTAATTGTCGTTGTGAGTGGTTCGGTTGTTGGAGTTGGTTTTACGGCTGTCTCTCTGTCTGTCGGTCTGTTGGGAGTTTTTCGTTTTTTGGGGAAGTCTTGGGTAGTTGAGGTCCAACCTTGAAAGTGAACGGGGAGTTCGTCTGGCTTTTTTTGTTTTTGGATACCGGTACCGATATTGATGGTGCATGTTTCTCTTTTTTTTTCCGTTCGTTGTTGGTGGAGGGTTTGTTTGAAATTTTGTTTTTGTGGTTTCTGTGTGCTGTGATTGGCGACCGTGGACCTTTACCCATCTCCAGCAACCAAAGATCAGGGTGAGTGTTGTTTTGTTTGTGGGTTAGAATTCTGCCACAATGCCCCTTGACGTCGTGGGGAATGTTGAAGACCGTGGAGTCCGTTTGGGTCCTTCTGTCCCAAGAGTCCCTGAGGAAAAACTGTAAGGGTCTCATGTGCAGATGGCCTAACCTTACAAATTGCTCCGCTGACGACAGAGTTCCCAGGAGAGCCATCCACTGACGGGCGGAGCAACTGTCCAGGAGAAGAAACTTCTCCACCATCTGAAGGCAGGAGGAGACCCTTTTGGGAGACAGAAAAGCCCGAAAAGCTAGACTGTCCAGAGTCATCCCCAAATAAAGAATCCTCTGTGAAGGAACTAAGCTCGACTTTTCCGTGTTTATCAGAATCCCTAAGTCCCGAGCTAACCTTAGGGTTCTGTGAAGGTCCTCCATGCAGCGGTCCCTTGATGATGAACGGAGTAGCCAGTCGTCTAGGTACAAGGAGATCCAAACTCCCTCCAGGTGGAGCCAATGACCTATCGGGGCGAGAATCCTGGTGAACACTTGCGGGGCTGTCGACAGGCCGAAGCAGAGGGCCCGGAACTGGTAAACTCTGTCCTTGAAAACAAAGCGAAGATACCTCCTGGAGTCCTGATGTACTGGAATGTGGAAGTAGGCATCTTCCATGTCGAGGGTCACCACCCAATCTCCCCGAGTTAGTGCCTGAAGAACTGAGCGGTTCGTTTCCATGGAGAACTTGGTTTTCACTAAGTACATATTGAGAGCACTTACGTCGAGAACTGGCCTCCAACCCCCTGATGACTTGGGGACTACAAACAGGCGGTTGTAGAAACCTGGGGTTGACACGTCCTGCACTACTTCGATGACCGCTTTCCCTAAGAGAGACCGGACTTCTGTCTCTAGGGCCGAAAACTTGACTGAGCCTCTTGAGTATGCTGTCAAGGAAATGGGAGAATTGGAGAGAGGAGGAGGTTGGGCGAACGGCAGACGGTAGCCTAGCTGGAGCACTTGCACCACCCACTGATCTGCACCTCTGTCTCTCCATTCCTCCCAAAAGAGGCTGAGTCTGGCCCCCACCGGCGCATGGAGGACAGGAACCCTACTTACTGGTATGACGACCTTGTGGCTTTGAGGAGAACTTGTGACCCCTGGAGTTGTAGCGGGACCTTGAGTAAGGTTTGGACCTGGAGTTACGAAATGGATGCCTGTTAAGAGGAGATACCATCTTGGTCAAAGGAGCGGGAGCAGGCCTCGGTCTGGTGGAAGACATAGACAGGATGTGTGACGACGCCCTCTTATCCATGGCTGACAGGACGTCTTTCACTACTGCTTCTGGGAAGAGGCCCTCCTTTGTCAAAGGGTGCGAACATCAAAGCCGTTCTCTGCGAAGAAGTCACAGCCTTAGACAAGAACGAGCACCAAGTTTCCCTCTTCTTCAGAGTGGCCATGGCGAAGAGGGAGGAAATTTCGCCTGCCACATCATGGATAGCGATATCGGTGCAGGAAAGGAACCCCGTGATTTTTTCCAAGACGTCCTCTGCGAGATTAGCCTGCTCCACCTGTCTGAAAACAGCTCCCATTGACCAATCGATAAAGCTGACAATCTCTAGGAGCTTGAAGAGGTTCCTGGAAAAATGTTCTACATCTAGGGCAGAAAAGAAGGTCTTGGCTGCCTCGAATGAAATGCGTCTTGAGGGGTCCACAAGGGAGCCGAAGTCCCCCTGTGCTGAAATTGCGGATCCCAGTGAAGGAGAAGCTCCTGTGCTGTAATAATTTTGCCTCCTTTTCGACAGCTTTGAAGGAGGGTACGCAAACGACAACTTACCCGAGGACCTCTTAGCTTCCAACCACGCCTCTACCTCTTTTAATGCTTTCTTGGAGGCGGTGGAGAGTACCAACTTGGGAAGTGAAGTGACAGGACCTTGTTTTCCCAGACGCAACGTAGAAGTTGGAGAAGAGGGGGCTGTCGGCTGAAAATGTTGCGGGTACGACTGCAGCAGAAAGCTGAGTAGAGAAGCATAATGTGAAGAAGGCCCCGTTTCACCTGGGCCTTCCTCTTCACCAGAAAGAATCGGTTCCGTGCCCAGACCGTCCAGGAGTTGAGGAGGAACGACTTCTCTATCCTCGGGAATACCAAGGACTTTGCGGACTACCTTTTCTAGCTTCCCTTCCAACAGAATTGACTCCTGGGAGGGCGAGGATGTAGCCAAAGGCGCAGACACATCGTGTGCAGGAGGAGGAGTAAGAGGGCCGGGCACTTGCGGCGGAACTTCCTGGAGAGGGCTAGGCCTCTTGACTGCACTAGGTGACCTGGGAGGAAGCGTCTGAAATGTATCTTCTTGATTGGATCCCCACGCTGAGCAACCAGGTATAGGGCTGGTTGTCCTTTTCTTGAAGAGTTTAGTAACCCTAGGGCAGGAATTATCCGAAGAATGCCTCTTTAAGGGCCGAGAGGTCTGATCCCACTTGCGATGACGAGGAGGGGGGGGATCCGAAGAGCTGGAATATGAAGAGACTGAAGATGAACTGCTGCTACTCTCACCTGAAGAGCTTAACCTTAGGTAGTGCCGCTTCGACTGCGACCGCCTTGATGAAGCTTCTGGGGACACCATCCTGCGATGTCGGCGATGGCGAGAAGATCGACGCGTCGTCGATGGATCACTTTCACGTCTCCCTGAAGCTTTTCGACGCTTCGAAGGCGAGTCAAGCTTACTACTTCCGCCACCAGGACTAAGGCTTTCCTGTGCCTTAGAGGACGAGCCTGCTTGTGGGCAATAATTTCTGACCTTTTCGGCAGCGCCAGACTGTCTTCTAGCCTCAGAAGGCGAGCGGGACAGTTGCCTTTGCTCAAAAGATTCAGAAAAACGAGCAGACTCGCCTGAAACGCGATCGCGAACAACCACATTGTTATCACCAACACCAACACTGACGTCATCACCGACGCTAACGCCCGGACTACGGTGCGAACGCACTAAACTTAAGACCGACTCCATGAAACCATTTATTTGCGCTTCCAATTGATTTCTGAAAAGAACGAATTCTGATTTATCAGCCTCGAGGCTGGGCTTGGCTTTAGGGAAAATATACTGGGAAGCTGGTGAAGAAGAGGGGGGAATATGAGAGGGGGAAAGAGCAGCGGTAGAGGAGGGGGTAGGAGAGGAGGAAGGAACAGCCGGTAGAGGAGGTGACGCCAATGCCACCACCGAAGAAGATGATAGCCTAGCTTCCTTACGCTTAAAGGCTTTCCTATCCCTATCCCTAACCAGCTTTATCTGATGGGAACTGTATGTTTGCCAAAACTCCTGACTCCATTCCATACATTCACTGCATGTGTTCTCCTGGGAACACTCTTGACCCCTACATGCTGTACACAAAGAATGGCGATCGTATTTAAGTTTAACTAATTTGGCGGAGCACAAATTCCCTGCGCAAACTCTGGATCCCGAGAAGCTTGAATCCGACATAGCTACAAATTCCCAGAGCTAGGCTAGCTAGATAAATAAACAGGCAATTGAGTACTTCACCAAGGAGAGACGCCACAACTAAGTGCAAGCAGACAAAGGAACCCAAACAGTTTGAGGCAGACGGACGCGCGAGATGCGTTCCCAATACGCCCGAGAATGAAACTGACCTGGGTTTATGGGTATGTCTCCTGCCACGCTACCCCCACCGGCATCCGGTGGGGTTGGGTCTCCCACCAATTGTATCAGCGTTCCAAACAAAGTTTGAAAATTTATATCTCGGACGTGTCGATTTTAAAGATAAAAGCTTTTACAGTGTTTTGGTAAGTCATTATAATGAAAGGAAATATTTAACATATTAGCAGAAAGATATGAGTGAATTTACACCTAGAATTGACAATGAAGATAATGATACAGAAATAAGAGATGAAAATATTGAATACTTATTGGATACAGATATTACAGAAGCCGATATTGTGCAGGCTATTAATGAAATTAAAAATGGATCAGCAGTAGGACCAGATGGCGTACCTGCCATATTGTTAAAGAAAGTGGTTCATTCAATCGCAAAGCCTCTAGCATTATTATTAAGACAAAGTATAGATTCAGGCAAGATTTATGATGAGCATAAATTAGTATATATTACTCCTACTTTCAAAGTGGTTCAAGACTAGAGGCAAGTAATTATAGGCCTGTGAGTCTGACATCTCATATTATGAAAGTTTATGAAAGGGTAATGAAAAAAAATATAATGAAACATTTAATGAAAAATAGATTGTTCAATATAGGACAACATGGTTTTGTACCTGGAAAAAGTACACAAACCCAGCTGTTAGTCCACCATGAAAGCATATATAAAAATATGATAAATGAAAAAGATACAGATGTGGTTTACCTAGACTTTGCAAAAGCTTTTGACAAGGTAGATCATAATATATTAGCAAAAAAAATTAGAAAACATAACATTGTTGACAAAGTAGGAAGATGGATAAAAGAATTTTTGCAAAACAGAAAACAGATAGTGATTGCAAACGATGAGAAATCGGATGAAGCTACAGTAATATCCAGTGTACCACAAGGTACGGTGTTAGCTGCATTGCTGTTTGTGATTATGATTGCAGACATAGACAGTAATGTTAAGGACTCAGTAGTAAGAAGTTTCGCAGATGACACAAGAATAAGTAGAGAAATTGATTGTGATGAAGATAGGAACTCGCTACAAAGAGACCTAAACAAAATATATAAATGGGCAGAGATAAATAGGATGGTATTTAACTCTGATAAATTTGAATCAATGAACTATGGTGATAAAGTAGGAATGCTATATGCATATAAAGGACCTAATAATGAAACAATCACAAACAAGGAAGCAGTTAAAGACCTTGGTGTGATGTTGAATAGGAATATGTTATGCAATGATCAAATAGCAATTCTATTGGCAAAATGCAAAGCAAAAATGGGAATGTTGTTCCGGCACTTCAAAACAAGAAAAGCTGAACACATGATTATGCTTTATAAAACGTACGTACGTAGTCCACTTGAATATTGCAATATAATATGGTAACCACACTACCAAAAGGATATTGCACAAATAGAGAGTGTACAAAGGTCATTTACAGCTAGAATAGAAGAAGTTAAGGACCTTGACTACTGGCAAAGACTACAATTCTTAAATTTATATAGTCTTGAAAGGAGAAGAGAACGCTACATGGTAATCCAAGCATGGAAACAGATAGAAGGAATTACCGAAAACATCATGGAGCTAAAAATATCAAAAAGAGCAAGCAGAGGTAGATTAATAGTGCCAAAAACTATACCAGGAACACTAAGGAAAGCACACAGGACATTAATCCACCACGCACCAGCATCGATAATGCAGCGTCTATTTAATGCGCTACCAGCTCATCTGAGGAACATAACAGAAGTGAGCGTAGATGTGTTTAAGAATAAGCTCGACAAATATCTAAGATGCATCCCAGACCATCCAAGACTGGAAGATGCAAAATATACCGGAAGATGCGTTAGCAATTCTCTGGTAGACATCAAAGGTGCCTCACACTGAGAGACCTGGGGCAACCCGAACGAACTGTAAGGTCTGATAAGGTTGTTAAGCTCCTATTTTCCTGGTGGGATCTTTCTATATTTTTGTTTATATATTACGTGTGTTTGATATTTGTTAATACAAACCCACGATTTGTGATAACCTTGCGTAAGCCGTCGTTCCCTGCCTGTGTCTTGGGTTTGACGGCCAAGGGCATAACGGGAGTAGCGTAATCAAGTGGTAATGCTTCTCTCTAGCAGCCCTTTACGTAGATACTGAAGGCGCCCCTGTACTTTCGGAGATATAGTTTGGGACGCAATATCTTCACTCCCCTACATCCATCGGGATGTAAGAGTTAGTGCCCTTCTTGGGCTTCCGCCCTCCGTGTATAAAGGGCATCACTAATTTCTTCCTACTTATGCTGAGTGTTACTCGCCGCCTGCGCTTAGAGAATTGCGGGCCGAGTGGGAGGTTACGGGCGTCGTTGATAAGTTCCGCTTCCACGGCGCCCTTGGTGGCCTCCCCTCCGTCCTTTTTTCTCTTCCCGTAGGTTCTTCCTTCTCCCCTTTAGTAGATCTCTCTCCTTCGCCCTCTTCGTTCGCTCGTCGGGCGGCGAAGATCGGGGGGGGAGGGGATCGGGCGACCTCGTCTAGAGTACCTCCTCCCGCTGCGTAGGGCAGTTCCCCTTGTAGCGGGAGGAGCCTCCCTCTACTAATCATCTTTGCTTTTCTTTCAGGTTGACAGTGAGCATCGCAGACACAGAAGTAGTTGGCTGGATACATCAAGAATATCTTGCATGAAGCAGTCCCGACATTCATTCAGTGTTGCTTCGGGATCGACCACAATACCTGATTAGATGACATATTTCCACGTCGGGATCGCTCTGACTCTGTTCCCGCCGATGTAGATCGATTGCTGTCATTGCTGGTTTTCATGTATGCTGTTGCAATGCTTCCTGCGTATCTGTGGTCCATCTGCTCCTGCTGTTCCCTGTGTTATGCTCTTGTCAACTCGACGACAGTCTCTGGGCTGCTCTCCTGGTCTCCTGCCGCAGCCGCCATGATCGCTCCTGTTGCTGCTGGCGACTTTCAAATGACATTCTGTCCATTGCAGTAGCTCCTGCCTTCCAAACCGCAAACGTAACTCCTGCATCGGATGTCCTGATCGTGCCCGCTTCTTCTCCTAGTGATCGTGCCCAGGGCCGCTTCCGTTGTGTTCCTGCCAGCTCCCCTGGAGGTTACGATGTCTGCCATCCTGTAGAAGATGTTGGCGTGAAGGGAAGGAAGTCGCCTTGTGGAAGTGACGTTCCTGGCCGTTGCATAGCTCCTGCTCTCCGAACCTTGCCGTAGCTCCTGCATCGGCTGTCCTGATCATTCCTGCCGCTTCTGGCGGTCGTGCCCAGGGCCGCTTCCGTGCGTTCCTGCCAGCTGTCCCAGAGGTTACGATGTCCGCAATCCTGTAGAAGATGTCGGCGTGAAGATGTAGGAAGTCGTCCTGTTGATGTGATGTTCCTGGCCGTTGCAGTAGCTCTTGCTTTCCGAATTGCTGCCGTAACTCCTGCATCGGCTGTCCTGATTATGCCTGCTGCGTCTCGTGGTGGTGTCCTGGCTGCGTCCGTTGTGTTCCTGCCGGACTACCCTGGAGGTTACGATGTTTCGTGTCCACCATCCTGTAGAAGATGTCGGAGTGGAGGTGAAGGAAGCCGTCCTGTGGAAGTAGCCGCCGTCTTCTTCATCTTATCTTCGATTTCGTCTTCTGCTGCATCTTCCCTTCCTCTCCCGAGGTCCAAGGGGGTCCCGAGAATCGGACAGACCTCCATCGGCCGAAGGAAAGGAATGCTGCTTCTTGCCCTTGATGCCCTTGCACGTCTAAGGACTGCCTCCTTCCGAAGAGGCAGTGGGTCTCTCGTTGGCTCTTCCCGACCTTCGGGTTAGGAAACCGATTGGCATAGCCGTGAGTTTTGTGTTTCGGAAGCCGCAGGCGCACAGACCTCAGTTTGCGATCCTGTTCCCGAGTCTTAGAGGTTCCGCCTCTAAGATGGGGGCTGCTTCGGGCGCTCGTTAGCGAGCTGCTTCAAGTGCTCGAGATTCTATGGAATATCGAGTATCCTGATCTGGTCTGGAGAGATTTTCCTGGGCCCAGTTCGGGAGCAGTGCAACAGAAAGGGCTGAGGCACCCAGGTGTCTTGGTTCCTCTTCCTGCCAGCACCGCAAGCGCTCCCCGAGTGTTTGCCAGTGCTCGGTCGGGTTCCCAGCCTAGTGTCTCGATCCTGTCGGTTCGAACACCAGAAGAAGCAGGGAAGAGATCCACTTTGGGAGTCCTGCGGGACTTCTAAGGGACTGACTCTCTTCCGGGAGAAAATTTTCTCTCGTTGACCGATTCGCATTCTTCTGTGGGATCTTGCGTTTAGGGGGTCGCGCTCTCGCGGCCTCTCGAGGCCACGCCCTCGTTGCCAGTCTTGGAAGTCTGCGTCTAAGACTGGTTCTGTGCTTGGCTCTTTCGATCTATTAGGAAAAAAAGCAGCCGCTCCCGATTTTCGGAAGTCTCGTGGGTAGCTCGAATTCTATGAATCACGAGCGCTTTCCTTATGAGAGGCACAGGACGAGAGAAAGTGCCGAGACACCCAGGTGTCTGGTTGCCGGGACACCCAGGTGTCGGTGTGCCGCGACGCCAGGTGTCTCGATACTGGCCGCCAGCTGCTTCGGTTGCTCAGGCGGGCTTCGTTCTTGTGTCTCGAACTTTAGGGTTCGAGCATGCAAGATAGCAGACACAGAATTCCCCTTTGAACCTTCTTCTCGAGGGGCCTCGGCCTCGAAGGAGTTTAGAGTTCGGGAAACTAGCAATTGTTCACAGCAGACGAGTCCGGCCTGCCCAGTTATGATTCTGTTCGCGCAATTGGCTCGGCTCGGCCCCTAGTCGCACTTACGAGACTGGCTCGGCTCGACTCGGCTTGCCAGACTGGCTCGACTCAACTCGGCTTGCCAGACTGGCTCGGCTCGCCCCGCCTGCCTCCCAGTCCGCCGCATACTGACCAGCTGGATTGCGTTCGCGTGATCGGCTCGGCCCTACTCGGTTTCTTCCCAGGAAAGCGCTTTGCCACGGCACAAGTGCTCTTCCTTCCCCGTGTGGCAGTAATCTCCTTCGGTTGATTATCGCTCACGGTCCGCCTCTCCTGCTTATCATACTGGCAGGACAGGTAGGGATACTCTTCTCCTCACCTGTTCTCTTCTCCTCTCGGTTGTTACGAGAGGTGCGAGACGGACAGAGAGAGCTCCGACGAAATTTTCTTTCGGAGTTCGGCTGCCTGGCGTGCTTTAGGTATCGGTCCCCCGATTCTCTCGTATTATAACCAGGTAGCCGAGGAGGGTTTCATGGGATCTGTCAAGGTCTCCCTCCAAGGGGAGAGGTACAGGAGTTTCACGCATCGGAAACAGCGAGGGTCTTCCTCTTCAAGTTACGATCGCCCCCGTGTTCTCTTGCAGTTTCCGAGGGGCCGAGAGTGTCAGGGACCACCGCGGTCCTGGCTTCCGAGAGCGTTCTCGACCTGATGAATTCTTTTCTTCGAAGGAGTTAATTCAGGTCGAGACACCAAGCTTCCACCCCTGCCTTGACAGAATATGAATTCTTCTTGCCTCGGAGGGTCTTGCCGACTGCAGTTTTTTGGGCAATTCTGGTGCTAAGAAGAAGGACTTTGTCCCAATTCGGATCTCTGGTTTCGTAAGTCCCAAGTTGGCTCGACCCTCGGGAACGAACCTTTACTTGGTTCTGCCTTTCTCTTTCAGAGATTTGCCAGATACCCCGGTAATCAAGGTTCCCACCAGGGCACTGACTTGTCCTTTGGACAATGGCCAAAAACTTTGGGTCTTAGTCATCTCAACTCGACCTTGAGTTCAAGCCAGCCTCCCTCAACTCCTTAGCTAAGAAGTCCTAGGCTTAAGAAGAAGATTGCAACTGCTGATGCCTGGACGAAATGACACTTATCGAGTCTCTGGAACTGGCAGCGACATTGCCGAGACCTGGGAATGGATTCTTTCAGGAGAAGTATCTATTTCCCTTAGGTCTCAGCAATTCTTTCCATCGAACTTTCATCCCACCACCTCTCCCGTGCTCCCGATTCGGGAAATGCCAGCCGGCTAGAGCTAATTGCCTCGGTACCCTGTCATCTTGCAGAAGCTTCCCCATGGTGGATAATGAAAGTCTGCTTCCTTTTCCCCGTTCTTTCCTCTTCGATGTATGAGGAAAGAGTTAGGCTAATGCTTGATTGAAGGAACCTTCGAATATGCTTGCATATTCCCCTCACATCTTGTGTCTACTTACGGATTCACAGATTGAGGAATAGGCGCACACTGGTAAGACCTTGTCTTGAATTTGTGTGACCGAGACGACTAGTACCTTCTCGTCACTGTCCTGGCTCGGGGCAACCTTTTGGCCGTCCGAGAACTCAGGATGGGTTTTGCGGCACTCACTGGTTTCGTCGAACAACAAAACCACAGTAGTGGCATTTGTCGACAAACAGGAGGCAATTGTTTTTTCCTCCTGTTTCATCTCGACATTTGAAGGTACTCGAGTGTTGTTCTATTGCACACTCAACAGCTCAATTAACCAGATGCATTCCTGGTGGGGATGTATTGGTAGGCAAGCCTGGCCTCGGGTTTGAGTGATCGGGACGGAACATGCTGCTCACTCTTTCTTTACAAAGATTCATGCAGAGACTGCTGGACTGAGAAATCCCTACTGTCCTTCTGTTGCCTCCCTGCACGCAAGTCGGTAGTGTTTTCTCGCTCCCTCATACCAGACCAGGGGCCGCTCTGTTGAGGCATGCTGTCTTTTGGTGAAAACTCGATATCGACGTTTTCTCCCTCCGTATTTGTCCGTTCCGCTAGGGGTTCACAAACATTGCTCACCACGAGTTACAGACAAATACTTGAAGACTTCGCCTTCATCCGACATGATTGCCGAGGCATCGAGAAGAATTCCGCTTGACCCATCCTCCTGTGCAGCTACACAAGAAGCAGTTCTTGAGGCAGTACATCCCTGTGTTTTCAGGACTGGGAGACTTTCCAGCTTTCCTTGCAAGCACAGGCTTTCTCGCCGAGCGGCAACGGATATAGCTGGATATCCCTTGAAATCCTCTGCAACACCGTCCCAGGGACTGGATCCGTCTTCGCTGGTGGTGTCGTTGTCGGAACTTCTTCTCGGGTCAGAGTCGCTCGTCAAGTCTGGACTTCCTCGTCTTCTCCGCCGAGGGCTGCTTCTCTCCCTTTCATTTGTGAAGAACGTAGGCCCTTGCGACCTAGTCTTCTATCTGAAGTAGCCTTCGTCTCCTCAGTCGAGAGTTAGCTACGGACAAGAAGCTTCTTCAGTCATGCTCTCCCAGGGAACTGTTTCCTGGGTGGCATGCGACTCTCATTTAGGGTTCCTGTCCGTGCTCTGCACTTGCCCTCTTGGGTCCATCTTTCATCTTACCCTGGCCTTGGCGTAGAAGATGGAAGAACAGGGATGGGGATCATACCTTGACTCCTTCTCGGATGTCGTAGGTGGACTCCGAATCCATTGGCATCGACTGTCGGGTTCGAGTCCTTCTTGTTCCCCTCCTCCTTGGACTTTGTATCGATGATCCAGATCATTCGTTACCTTTGTCCTATTGGGAGCTGTGGTACTTTCCGAAAGGTTCGACATTCCTAACCTGGATGTCGTCAACATTTTCGCTAGTACTGTCTCTCCCAAGGAAGAAGTGTCAGAAGTGTCTAAGGACACATCTTCCTCCTGACTTCGTGAAGCGATCAAAGGAGGTACTTGGCAGCTGATGACGACGATACCGGTACCTTTCACCCGAGAGCTCACAAAGTTGATGGCTTGGCCCATCCCTCGCATTCCGGAAGAATATGTCGGTACCACAGGTGCTGAAGGCGGGTGTGTGGTCCCAACAGACTACCTTCACCTCCTTCTACCTCCGGGATGTTGCACACAAGTCCTTGGACACTTTTTCCTTGGGACCTGTGGTGGCTGCTCAACAAGTTGTGTGCTTATCCAGCTCCCCTAATGGGACAGGTTGCATCTCGCCTATGTTGTACGGTTGTGATTGGGAGAATGAATGTTGAGTGACTGGCCTCTCTTCTTTCTCCCCATCCTGGCTCTCTTCCCACGGGCAGGGAGCGGACATGCCGTTACAAGCTGGACCGGGCAATCGAGGGAGATAAGCACATAACAGGAGCTCCTGTTCTATTTCCGTTCAGGTTAATAGAAGCAACCCCACTCCTTCCCTGACTATGAGACAAATCCAATGCTTGTATTTGCCTTATTGTCATCCGACGTCAAATTCTTCCTAGCCTACTTTGCATGAACTGACGTTTCCTCTTTTATGCAAAGGGACCCAGAAGTCTGACAACTGATCCTGCGTTTCTTACAACCCGATCTTTTGTCAGAGGCAGTTTTTCCCTTCCTCGCTCTCACGACCAGGAAGGGAAGACAAGGTGGTGAACTCCAGTCAGTTCAGAGAGACTTTATCAGATTCCTCCCTCCAATAAGTGAGTCTCCTAATGTAAAGGACCGAGGGTTTGTATATTGTGTCGGAACAAATAACAATTTTTAAAAGTAAACTGTATTTTTCCTAAATATACAAACCCGAGGTCCTTTACACTTTATGCCCACCTCATGCCACCCCTCAATCTGTACCTGGGCCGAAAGGCAAACTGGAATGTTTACATCCGGGCAGGCGGGTATCCCCGCCTACCTGGAGGTAGTTACTGCCTAACCACCTTGCTCAAGAGTTTAACGGCCGTTTCCAGCCTACGCCTGAAAGCTATCCTAGTGTAAAGGACCTCGGGTTTGTATAGTTAGGAAAAATACAATTTACTTTTAAAAATTGTTATATTTGCCTTTCGGCCCAGGTACAGATTGAGGGGTGGCATGAGGTGGGCATAAAGTGTAAAGGACCTCGGGTTTGTATAGTTACGAAAAATACAATTTACTTTTAAAAATTGTTATTTGTTCCGACACAATATACAAACCCTCGGTCCTTTACATTAGGAGACTTACTGATTGGAGGGAGGAATCTGATAAAGTCTCTCTGAACTGACTGGAGTTCACCACCTTGTCTTCCCTTCCAGGTTGTAAGAGCGAGGAAGGAAAAACTGCCCCTGACAAAAAGATCGGGTTGTAGGAAACGCAGGATCAGTTGTCAGACTTCTGGGTCCCTTTGCATGAAAGAGGAAACGTCAGTTCATGCAAAGTAGGCTAGGAAGAATTTGACGTCGGATGACAATAAGGCAAATACAAGCATTGGGTTTGTCTCAAAGTCATGATCTCCTTCCTTCCCTTGCAAGAGGAAGGAGTGGGGTTCCTTCTATCAACCTGAACGGAAATAGAACGGGAGCTCCCGTTATGTGCTTACCTGCCTCAATCGCCCGGTCTAGCTTGTAACAGCACGTCCGCTCCCTGCCCGTGGGAAGAGAGCCAGGATGGGGAGAAAGAAGAGAGGCCAGTCACTCAACATTCATTCTCCCAATCAACCGTACAACATAGGCGAGATGCAACCTGTCCCGTTAGGGAAGCTGGATAAGCTACACAACTTGTTGAGCAGCCACCACAGGACCCAAGGAAAAAGTGTCCAAGGACTTGTGTGCAACATCCCGGAGGTGGAAGGAGTTGAAGGTAGTCTGCTGGGACCACACACCCGCCTTCAGCACCTGTGGTACCGACATATTCTTCCGGAATGCGAGGGACGGACCTCGTGAGCTCTCGGACGAAGCGTACCGGTGTCGTCTTCTCCTGCAGCAGAGTACACTCTCCTTATCGTCTCATGAAGCCAGAAAGAGATGGTATTCTTGGACACTTCTTTCTTGGTCGAGCCAGTGCTAACGAAGAGTCGTCGACACTCAGGCCGGAGGTGTTGAGTCCTCTTCAGATAGCGACGCAGCACCCTAACAGGACACAGTAGCATCTCGTCTGGATCATTACCTACAAAGTCCTCTAGGGAGGGGATCATGAAGGACTCGAACCGTGCGTCAGGGACCGAAGGGTTCTGAGTCTTCGCTACGAAATCTGGGATGAAATCGAGCATAACTGATCCCCATCCCCTCAAGTGTTTAACATCAAAGGAAAGTCCGTGAAGCTCGCCAACTCTCTTCGCCGATGCCAGGGCAAGCAAGAAGACGGTCTTGAGGGTCAGATCCCTGTCTGACGACTCTCTTAAAGGCTCGTACGGTGCATGAGTCAGGCTCCTTAAGACGAGAGTCACATCCCACGCAGGGGGCCTGAGATCCCTGGGTGGGCAAGACCGTTCGAAGCTTCTCATGAGAAGAGAGATCTCGAAAGAGGAGGAGATGTCTACTCCTTTCAGCCGCAAGACTAGGCCGAGTGCGGCGCGGTAGCCTTTTACAGCTGAAACGGAGAGAAGCTTCTCTCGGCGAAGGAAGACGAGGAAGTCCACGACCTGCTGAACAGTAGCTCCGACCGGAGAGATACCCCTTCGACGACACCAACCACAGAAGACGGACCACTTTCCCTGGTATACCGCTGCGGAGGATCTTCTGAGGTATCCTGCCATCTCTGTTGCTGTGCGGCGCGAAAAGCCTCTCGCTCGCAAGAGATGGTGGATAACCTCCAGTCGTGAAGGCACAGGGAATGCACTGCCAGGTGGAACCGCTTTGCGTGAGGTTGACGCAGAAGGTTGGGCCAGGGGGGAATCTCTCTCAGTGCCTCGGAGAGGAGAGCTAGCAGGTCCGGATACCAGGCCATTTGGGTGCCACCAGAGTCATTCTTAGATTCGGGGTGATCATCACTCAGCTGATCACACGGCGAATCAGACAGAATGGGGGAAAGGCGTAAGCGTCGAGATTGTCCCACGGGTGTTGGAACGCGTCCTCTGCAGCGGCCCATGGGTTCGGCACGACAGAACAGAAGACCTGGAGTTTTCTGTTGTGCCGGGTGGCGAACAGATCGATGGCTGGACGCCCCCACAGGTCGAACAACCTTTCCGCTACTTCCTGATGGAGGGACCATTCGGTCCCTACCACCTGTCTCTGGCGGCTGAGCTTGTCTGCCACGACATTCCTCTTGCCTGGAATATACCTGGCTGACAGCTCTACCGAGTGAGCCACGGCCCACTCGTGCACCTGCACCGTCAACTGATGAAGCTGGTAGGACACCAGTCCCCCCTGCTTGTTGACGTATGCCACTACCGTGGTATTGTCGCTCATCAGTACCACGGAGTGTCCCATCACTCGAACCTGGAACTCCTGGAGGGCCAGGAAGGCCGCCTTGAGTTCTAGGATGTTGATGTGAAGGTGCTTGTCGCCTCGGTGCCACACTCCCGAAGTCAGCAACTCCTCCAGGTGTGCGCCCCATCCCTCGGTCGATGCGTCCCATCCCTCGGTCGATGCGTCCGAGAACAGAAGCATGTCCGGAGGGGGAGTATGCAGGGATACTCCTATTAAGAAGTTCCTGTCGTCCAACCACCAGTGAAGGTCCTTTCTCACCTCCTCGGAAAGAGGAATGAGGAAGGACTGGGGGTCTCGGGACTGGGACCAATACTCCTTTAGTCTATACTGGAGAGACCGCAGGTGAAGACGCCCGTGAGGTACTAGTTTCTCTAATGACGACAGGTGACCGATGACGACTTGCCATTGCCGAGGTGGTTGTTCCTGCCGTGACAGGAACAACTGTGCTGCCTGCCTGAACTTGCTGATACGAGAGTCCGAGGGAAAGACTTTCACTGCCACCGTATCTATCAGCATGCCCAGGTACTTTGTCCTCTGCTTGGGGGTGAGATCTGACTTCTCCAGATTTACCATGATCCCTAGACCCCGGCAAAACTTGAGGAGACGATCCCTGTCCTGTAGCAACTGCGAGCAAGAGCTCACCAGGACTAGCCAGTCATCGAGATACCTCAGTAGACGTATCCCGTGTGAGTGGGCCCGAGCTGACACGAGAGAGATAACTCTCGTGAACACCTGGGGAGCGGTCGAGAGCCCGAAGCAAAGTGCCCTGAATTGGAAGACCGACTCCCCGAGGACGAAGCGGAGGTACTTGCGCGAGGATGGATGGATGGGTATCTGGAAATACGCGTCCCTCAAGTCCACCGTAAGCATGAAGTCGTTCTCCCTGATGGAGGCCAGCACAGTTTGCGCTGTTTCCATCGTGAACCGAGACTGGCGAATGAAACGGTTCAAGGGAGAGAGGTCTATGACCGGTCTCCATCCCCCTTAGGCCTTCTCTACGAGAGAGATGCGGCTGTAAAAGCCTGGAGACTGGTCCAACATGACTTCTACAGCATTCTTGCTCAGCATGGCTTGCACTTCTTGCTGTAGTGCGATGTTCTTCGACGAACCTGGTAGATGAGTTTGGAGATGGACCGGAGTGTAGGTGAGGGGAGGCCGAGACTCGAAGGGTAGTAGATAGCCCTCCCGAAGGACATCCACTATCCAGGTCTTGGCTCCGTGTCGCTGCCACGTTGCCCAATGGCTCAACAGGCACCACCCCACCTTCGGCAGCTTTTGGGGGGGAACGCCGCCCCTAGCGTTTCCCCTTCTTCTTCTTACCCTTGCCCCCTTTACTGGCATGGAAAGGGGGCTGAAAAGGGCAGGAGTGACCCCCCCTTCTCGAGGAAGAAGAAGGTTGGGTGTTTCCTCGGGACCCCTTCGAAGACTGGGACTTCTTAGGGGCCCAGGAAGTGCCAGCCTGGCCCGAAGACCTGGCTGCAGTGGGGTGAGAAGACCCGGAGGTCTTAGCCACTGCCTGGTGAACAAGCCGGTCGCTGTCATCGGCACGGCGTTTGTCCACCGCGGTGTCCACCAGCTCCCTAGGGAAGAGAGAGGAGGAACCCAGCAACGGTCCATTCCGAAGGGCGATAGCTGACTCGGGACCTACGGACCTGGCAAAGCGAGAGAGAACAGCGTCTCTCCTCTTTAGCACTAGGTTTGCCCACAGGTTTGCAGTCTGGTGGGCGAGGTAGGAAATGGCCCTACCTCCAGACTGGCACAGTCTCCCAAAGGCGGAGTCCTCCCCAGGTACGCTAGCGCCTGAGGAAGCAGCTACCTTTGATACTGTGAATGACCACAGATCGAGCCAGGAGACTGCTTGGAAGGCCGCCATGGCGGTGGCTTCCATGGTTGCAGCTTCTTGCTGAGAGAGAGTAATGTTCACTGCAGTAATTGCTGCAACGACAGACCCGGATCCAAACGAGTCAGGTCCGGGCCAACCTGTTTAGTCAGCAACGCCCCTTCCGCTGGTGCGTAGAAACGCTCCTGACGAGGCAGGGGGGGGGGGGGGAGGGGAAGAAGCTTGTCCGAGCGGCTCGACCGAAGCGAGCTGTCCTGCCCAGACACAAGACCGTTCACCTGATCGAGAACTCCCTCGGCAAGCGTGGACCACGGCAGCCCCACTGAAGCCTTGGGTTCCTTCTTGGGTCCCCAAAAGGGTTCGAGGCGCGACGGATGATGCACAGACGAAGCCGTGGTCCCTTCCCCGAGGTCATTGTGCTGACGAATCAGCGCGATAACCTCAGCAAAAGTTCTCTGTATTTCGGGGGTGTCCTCATCCTGGGGCAGAGGACCCTCGAGTCCTTCCAGGTTGCGGTCCTCCCGAACTACTCTCCCTGCAGGAGGGAGAACCTCGGCAGACCCCCGAGGACCTTCCTGAACTACACGGGCGTAGGACCTGGTCGAGCCAAGGACCGGGCCAGGTGCATACCCCCACTCAGTAGAACTCTGAGGAGAACAATCCCCAGAGTTCCTCCTCTCCGACTCGCGCCCCCTGGAGGAGACCGAAGGGGTGGAGGAGACAGGCGAGGAAGATCGGGCACTCCCACTGCCTTTACTGGCAGAACCAGAAGAGGCAGTGGGCCGAGAGCGGTCACCAACCCGCGGTGATGACGAGCCCCCAGGTCGAGGAGACCGCTTCAACCCAGGTGAAACGATCTCCCGAGGAGAGCGGAGCGGCTCGCGAGAGCCGAGCCGCGCACTCGCCTCCCCCGAGCCAGGCTGGCCGCGCGGACGTGGCCGGGGACTGGGAGGAGTCGAGCGCGTGGCTGGCTGGCGCGAGCTTGCGCTGTCCTCTGGACGCGCCCCAGACTTCTTCGAGGCAGGAGCCTCTCGGAAAGACTGAGTAGGGGACTTCTTCCCTGCCTCTCCTTGTGTTCGGCCCCGCGGGGCTGAAGCACTGTCCCCGGAACCTGACTTGGCACTGGAAGGAGTGCCAGCAGGAAGAGGCGGAGCACCTGCATGTCCCGGCTCTTTCTCTCGTCCCACGGCCTGGTCCGTACAGCGTGAAGTGTCCACTGTATCAGACTGGGGTGACCGAGTCTCCTTGGGAACCCGGGTACTCGGATCAACTCGCGAACGAGTGTCCGACGCGGACTCGATGGCCTTAGAAGCAGGAGGTTTCTTAGGCGCAGCAGGGGGAGTGCCGACCTTGGTCTGCACGCCCTTGGCTCCCGGTGCCCCTGGCCCGGGGGCCGGGGCAGCGGTTCCCTGATCCGAGGTTCGGGAAGAGCCAACGAGAGATCCCACTGCCTTCCCTGTGGAAGGAGGCAGACCCTTAGAAGTCTCAGTACGAGGTTTCTTAGGGGGGGGAGAGGCAGACTTCTTCTTCTTCGGCTGCGAAGCCTCAGAAGGAGAAGAGGAAGAAGCAGCAGACGAAGACGACGATGAAGATGAAGATGAAGACGACGAAGACACCTTCCTAGACCTCTTCTTCTTCTTCTTCTTCACCATCTGCTTCAGGAAAGCAGTCAAATCCCCAATCCAGGAAAGCGAGGCCGCCGACTCAGGAACAGCAGGAGGGGCTGCAGCAGAAGGCACATCCCGGGCAGCGACAGCGGAGCTTGGGCCAGCATTTGCCTGGGTGGAGAGAGCCGCACGCCGGCCAGGAACCGAAGTGGGCGGGGCCAGGGATGCATGCGCTGCCCCTCCCGCGTGAAGATTCAAGTCGGGCCGCGCCAAGGTCGCTGGGATGGGGATAGAAGCAGACGAAGGGCCGGGCTGGAGAGTCAGACGAGGAACTGTATCCAAAGACAGGCCATGGTCAGCAACAGGGGCAGCAACAGTCACATATGGAAACGATGACATCACCATTTAGGAGGGGCCAGCACGCGTGAAAGGAGCCACGAAGCCAGGCGGCAGTGGAACAGCTTGCTGGCCTGCGAATGATGCCGACACTTGGGTGTCCAGATGCGAAGCCACTGAAATCGGCATCTGGACGAACCTCGAAATGGTGACGGTTGTCGTAGTGGCTGCCACTGCCGTGTGGGTCGTGACTGGAGGGGGGGGGCAGGGGAGCCAATCCCTCCAGAGCCGAGCCAGGTAGGCCCAGGTGTAGCCAGGATGAGCCGGGATTCATCGCCTGGCTATCCAGTCCGGGACCTGAAGCAAGAGTCGGGTTAGAAAAAGAAGCCTCCACCCGCTCCGGAGGAAAAACCTCCCGTCCGGAACAGGAAGAGACTTCCGAGAGGATGTCGCGGTCCAACTCTCCCCCGCGCCCTTCCACAAACGAAGAAACGTTAGAGGAAGGGGAGGGGGAATCCTCACCCGAGGGAGAGGGAGCGAGAAGGGGAAGTTCGCCGGGAGGGAGAAACGAACCCGATACATTCGCCACCAACGGAGTCGTCGGGGGCGTATTTCCCTCAGACGACTCCTTGGTAGGCTTACGACGGTAACGTCTCCTCCCCTCGAACTTGCCCCATTGCTCGGAGGACCACAAACAACACTCACTACAAGTATCGTTGCGTGAACACACACGTCCCCTGCAAGATGTACAGAGTGCGTGCGGGTCCACGTCGACTCTAGATCTAAATGAATTACACTTTTTTTCCCCTACCCCAGGACACACACGCTGGGGATAGGAGGGTTTAGATGGCTTTTCCATAATTGAAGCAAAAAAATAAGAATTTTCCCACCAAAAGAGAAGAAAAATGCTGTCAGGCAGAGAGCGGCGAAGAACAACATCCGTGCGCTACAACGGCCGAAAGCAAATTGGAATGTTTACATCCAGGCAGGCGGTACTCCCGCCTCCCGGACAGTAGTTAACTACCTAACCACCTTGTTTGAAGTTCAACGGCCGTTTCCAGCCTACGCCTGAAAGTAATCCTAATGTAAAGGACCGAGGGTTTGTATATTGTGTCGGAACAAATGGACTGAAGTGTATCCTCAAGGACGATGTTAGAGCCTCCTGTTGCACTTGTTCTCAAAACTACCTGCAGATAAAATGACATGCACAACTCTCCCACAACCTTAGCCTAGCCTAGGCTATATAAGGTAGCCTGGCCTAGCCTAGGTTATATAGGGTAGCCTAGCCTAGGCTATATAGGGTAGCCTAGCCTATCTAGGATAGCCTAGCCTAGGCTATAGAGGGTAGCATAGCCTAGACTATAGAGGGGTAGCCTTGCCCAAGCTACAGTTTCAGGCAATCATACCCAATCTGGTGCTCCTTGAGTCGACCAGGGGATCCTCTCCTCTGCAGAAAATGGTGATAATACTAAACCTAGGCTGACAAATGCCACAGGAGGAATGAGAAACGTCTTTACGGGTCACCCTTAGTTAGGTTAGTCTGGGAAGTCTCCCCTGTGACCTTGTAAGAGACCGCATCACGGTCTTTCGGCTGCATGTGTGTGTGCGTCATCCATCGGAAGAAACAAGCGGTCTTTCGGCTGCACATGTGTGTGCACCATCCATTGGAAGAAACAAGACAAAAGCAAGAGTATTCCGTTTCTCTCTCAAGGAACGCAACTTCTACCATACAATATTTCCGTCTGTTTCTCCCTAACCATTGTTGTCTCAATTCATGTACAACCACCACTATTTGCACTGCCATGCAAGCATTCCAATCATGTACTCATAATGTTACAGCGAATCTCCTGTATCAAACTGTATGTATGTTTCTGTTTGTGAAGACGCCAAACGTCTCGCCATTTCACATATATTATGCTACTGCATTGTATTCATTAATCTATATCAAATCTCATGCAACTGCCAACATGTAGAATTTTCTGGCCTTTCCATTGATATATGTTTGGTAATTCTATATATTAGCTCTGCACCTGTTTTTACCTTTTCAACTAGTATTTTCTACACTTTTAGGGGTTCTGATACTGGCGGTGCATCTGTTTGTTGTCGGCCAAATGGAATATGAAAACCCCTTGTTGGATGGACTTCGAGGGTTAATTACAGGTTAATTAGACTCAAGCGCCAAAAATGAAATGTAAATTCATAATCAGCAAACAAAAAACTGTAGAAAAAATCAAGTTATAGTGCCGTCGACGATGCAGAGCTACGCCCCCTATAGTTCTACCATATGTTTTATCATTGAACCTTTATTATGTCTCTCACAATTGCCATCTGTTTGTCTGTCAACAAACACAGATGTCCAAAATATCTGTTTTGCCCTGTCTGTGTGTAGAAACTACTTTGCAGCTCGCACCAGCCAATAACAACTTTGAAGATTCTGTACATTCATTCAGTAAGGAACAACCAATAAACCAGACAACACCCAGCCAGTATGTCACTCTATACCATCCTTACAGCCTAGCCTAGCCTGAACAGCCTATGATGGAATTAAGGCAATTTCAGTTATATAAGAGGGGTAGCCGCCCCTTTGGACCCATGATACCTATCTAGTTCCCTAAAACCTAAACTGGGGTTAAATCAGCACCTTACATCGATCCCCTAAGGGAAGCTTCGTCGTACATCACGAGGTGGAGACCACGTGCGCCGTCACTTACATCTGAAAACCCCTTATTTATTTCCGTCCCGCGACGCAAAACCGACGTCTTTTGCTGCAAAGAGGTCAAGGGATAATTATAGATGGTCAAAATGCGTCACTGCGACGCACTTCCGGCGTCGTTGCGACGAAAACGAGGCGGAAATACGACGTTTTCCTTCAAATAGGGGAGAAGAAATGTTAACGTCCCTCAATTACGGGAGAAGAAGAAACGTAAACAAACCGAGGGGGAAGTTATAGTATAGTATTACTAGGCTGGATCTTCCTTTGCAACGGCTTCTCCTCCTCCTTTATTCCTCCTTTCTTTGTCTGCTTAAGTCTTCTGTCTCTGTAAAGCCATAATTCTATGTATATATATTATAAACTATATATATATATATATATATATATATATATATATATATATATATATATATATATACACATACGCTACCTCGAGGCATTTAACCAACTCCGGTAACCAAACTTTCCATTAATATTTATTAATTATACCTTTCTGCCACCCATCCTAAACACCTCTTTAAACCTTACATTATCATATACTTATAATTATAATTATTATTATATGGAAAGGAAGCCTAAACCCCCCGAAGAACGCATTGTGTTCCGCTTGCGTCGACCACACGAATGTTAGTAAATGAACACTTGATACTAACGTCCACTTTGTAGTGAACCACAGTCCACCAGCCTTCGAAAACACTTCCACCACGACCACCGTGCAGATAATGAGTATACAGTAATATATTATTTTATATATATAAAATGCTAATTTTGTAAATGTAATGTCGCAAAATAAGGTCATATATATGTCAAAATTCTACGGGCAGTACGTATTTTGGTTCTAAAGGGGCCGGATGATTTTGCTTCGTTTCGGTATGAAATCGATTAACATAATATTATATATATTAATAAAATTTTAAAACAACATAATATAATCTTTTTTTATATAAAATATTCCGAAAAAATGTAAAATTGGGCTCGAATGTTACGTTAAAAATGTTGAAAATATGGCAAATGTAAATCGTTATATTGTATCTCAAAGAATGTCATTTAATTTCGCTTCATTTTGTGACAGAATCGATCAAATAGTACCTTATATATCAAATATTAATTTTGAAATATTATAATGATATTTTATTATTTAAATATCCCGAATTAATGTTAATTTTACCTGAAATATTCTAGAAATATTACTAAAAAAGGATGCAAAACGCCAACATGTTTTTAAGGGGCGAAAACCCCAAGACTCAGACGTTGGTTTGTTTACATTCCTCTGTGAAGTGAAGTGAAGACTCTCTTATGTCGTCTTATTTCTCCGTAAATAAGCTGTGTAAAGCTTATTTAAGCTTATAATATACTTGATTATACCAAATTATACGTATTTGTGCTTCGAAGTGAGAATTAATTAGTGTTTTAACGGCGCGGGAGTAGGTTAAATAGGCAACGGGTGAGTGGCTCTTGGCGGTGTAGATGTGACCCTATATATTTTGTGTATATATTATTTGTTCCGACACAATATACAAACCCTCGGTCCTTTACATTAGGAATTACTGTCAGGCGTAGGCTGGAAACGGCCGTTAAACTCTTGAGCAAGGTGGTTAGGCAGTAACTACCGCCAGGTAGGCGGGGATACCCACCTGCCCGGATGTAAACATTCCAGTTTGCTTTCGACCGTCATGCGTTGCTGACCTGATTTCGTTCTCTCCGCCTGACTGTCGTTAAGCTCTTATTATCCCGGTGGGATATTTCTGTTTTTTTGTTTATATATACGTGTGTTTGATATTTATTAATACAAACCCACGATTTGTGATAACCTTGTATAAGCCATCGTGCCCTGCCTGTGTCTTGGGTTTGACGGCCAAGGGCGTAACTGGAGTAGCGTAACCAAGTGGTAATGCTTCTCTTTCAGCAGCCCTTTACGTAAATACTGAAGGCGCCCCTGTACTTTCGGAGATATATTTTGGGACTCAATATCTTCACTCCCCTTCTTCCATCGGGACGTAAGAGTTAGTTCCCTTCTTGGGCTTCCGTCCTCCGTGTATAAGGGCCATCACTAATTTCTTCTTACTTATGATGAGTGTTGCTCTCTGCCTGCGCTTAGAGAATTGCGGGCCGAGTCGGGGGTTGCTGGCGTCGTCGATAAGTTGCGCTTCCACGGCGCCCTTGGTGGCCTCCCCTCTGTCCATTTTTCTCTTTCCGTAGGTTCTTCCTTCTCCCCTTTAGTAGATCTCTCTCCTTCGCCATCTTTGCTCGCTCGTCGGGCGAAGACGGCGGGGGGTGGAGCGATCAGGCGACCACGTCTAGAGTACCTCCTCCCGCTGCGTAGGGCAGTTCCCCTTGTAGCGGGAGGAGCCTCCCTCTACTAATCATCTTTGCTTTTCTTTCAGGTTGACAGTGAGCATCTCAGACACAGCAGTAGTTGGCTGGATATATCAAAGAATATCTCACATGAAGCAGTCCCGACATTCGTTCAGTGTTGCTTCGGGATCGACCACAATACCTGATTAGATGACATATTTCCACGTCGGGATCGCTCTGACTCTGTTCCCGCCGATGTGGATCGATCGCTGTCATTGCTGGTTTTCATGTATGCTGTTGCAATGCCTCCTGCGTATCTGTGGTCCATCTGCTCCTGCTGTTCCCTGTGTTATGCTGTTGTCAACTTGACGACAGTCTCTGGGCTGCTCTTCCTGGTCTCCTGTCGCAGCCGCCCTGATCGCTCCTGTTGCTGCTGGTGACTTTCATATGACATTCTGTCCGTTGCAGTAGCTCCTGCATCGGATGTCCTGATCGTGCCCGCTTGTTCTCCTAGTGATCATGCCCGGGGCCGCTTCCGTTGTGTTCCTGCCAGCTGCCCTGGAGGTTACGATGTCTGCCATCCTGTAGATGATGCTGGCGTGAAAGGGAAGGAAGTTGCCTTGTGGAAGTGACGTTCCTGGCCATTGCAATAGCTCCTGCCCTCTGATCCTGTGCCGTAGCTCCTGCATGGGCTGTCCTGATCATTCTTGCCGCTTCTGGCGGTCGTGCCCGGGGCCGCTTCCGTGCGTTCCTGCCAGCTGCCCCAGAGGTTACGATGTCCACCATCCTGTAGAAGATGTCGGCGTGAAGATGTAGGAAGTGGTCCTGTTGAGGTGATGTTCCTGGCCGTTGCAGTAGCTCCTGCCTTCCGAACCGCTGCCGTAGCTCCTGCATCGGCTGTCCTGATCATGCCTGCTGCTTCTCCTGGTGGTGGTGTCCTGGCTGCGTCCGTTGTGTTCCTGCCGGACTACCCTGGAGGTTACGATGTTTCTTGTCCACCATCCTGTAGAAGACGTCGGAGTGGAGGTGAAGGAAGCTGCCGTGGAAGTAGCCGCCATCTTCTTCATCTTATTTTCGATTTCGTCTTCTACAGTGTCTTCCCTTCCTCTCCTGAGGTCCAAGGGGGTCCCGAGAATCGGACAGACCTCCGTCGGCCCAAGGAGAGGAATGCTGCTTCTTGCCCTTGATGCCCTTGGACGTCTAGGGACTGCCTCCTTCCGAGGAGGCAGTGGGTCTCTCGTTGGCTCTTCCCGACCTTCGGGTTAGGAAACCGATTGGCATATCCCTGGGTTTTGTGTTTCGGAAGCCGCGGGTGCTCAGACCTCAGTTCGCGATCCCGTTCCCGAGTCTTAGAGGTTCCGCCTCTAAGATGGGGGCTGCTTCGGGCGCTCGTTCGCGAGCCGCTCCAAGTGCTTGAGATTCTATGGAATATCGAGTATCCCGATCTGGTCTGGAGAGATTTTCCTTGGCCCAGTTCGGGAGCAGTGCGAGAGAAAGGGCCGAGGCACCCAGGTGTCTCGGTTCCTCTTCCTGCCAACAACACAAGTGCTCCCCAAGTGTTTGCCAATGCTCGGTCGGGTTCCCAGCCTGTTGTCTCGATCCTCTCGGTTCAAACATCAGAAGAAGCAGGGAAGAGATTCACTTAGGGAGTCCTGCGGGACTTCCAAGGGACTGACTCTCTTCCGGGAGACAAGTTTCTCTCGTTGGCTCTTTCCGCCCTCGGGCGGGAAATGATTCGCATTCTTCTGTGGGATCTTGCGTTTCGGGGGCCACGAGAGCGTGGCCTCTCGAGGCCACGCCCTCGTTGCCAGTCTTGGAAGTCTGCGTGTAAGACTGGTTCTGTGCTTGGCTCTTTCAATCTATTAGGAAACAAATCAGCCGCTCCCGAGTTTCGGAAGTCTCGTGGGTAGCTCGAATTCTAGGAATCACGAGCGCTCTCCTTACGAGAGGCACAGAACGAGAGAAAGTGCCGAGACACCCAGGTGTCTGGTTGCTGGGACGCCCGGGTGTCTGGGTGCCGAGATGCCCGGGTGTCTGGGTGCCGAGACGCTGTGTCTCGATACTGCCCACCAGCTGCTTCGGTTGCTCGGGCGGGCTTCATTCTTGTGTCTCGAAATTTAGGGTTTGAACATGTAAGATAGCAGACACAGAATTCCCCTTTGAACCTTCTTTTCAAGGGACCTCGGCCTCGAAGGAGTTTAGAGTTCGGGAAACTAGCAGTTGTTCACAGCAGACGAGTCCATCCTGCCCAGTTACGATTGTGTTCGCGCTGTTGGCTCGGCTCGGCCCCCCGGTCGCACTTACGAGACTGGCTCGGCTCGACTCGGCCTGCCAGACTGGCTTGGCTTGCCCCGCCTGCCTCCCAGTCCACCGAATACCAACCAGCTGGATCGCGTTCGCGTGATCAGCTCAGCCCTACTCGGTTTTTTCCGTTTCGGGTCCTCGGCTATGTTCGATTGAAATTTTTGCTCTTCCCAGGAAAGCGCTTTGCCACGGCACAAGTGCTCTTCTTTCCCCGTGTGGCAGTAATCTCCTTTGGTTGATTATCGCTCACGGTCCGCCTCTTCTGCTTATCTTACTGGCAGGACAGGTAGGGATACTCTTTTCTCCTCACCTGTTCTCTTCTCCTCTCGGTTGTTCCGAGAGGCGTGAGACGGACAGAGAGAGCTCCTACGAAATTTTCTTTCGAAGTTCGGCTGCCTAGCGTGCTTTGGGTATCGGTCCCCCGATTCTCTTGTATTATAACCAGGTAGCCGAGGAGGGTTTCATGGGATCTGTCAAGGCCTCCCTCCAAGGGAGAGGTACAGGAGTTTCACACATCGGAAACAGCGAAGGTCTTACGATTGCCCCGTGTTCTCAGAGAACTTCGCGCCGATGCGAGGGTCCCCGGGACAGGACCGCGGTACCCCCAGTGAATAACCTTCATCACTCGCAACCATTGCAGTTCCCGAGGAACCGAGATTGTCGTGGACTGCTGCGGTCCTGACTTCCGAGAGCGTTCTCGACCTGATGAATTCTTTTCTTCGAAGGCGTTAATTCAGGTCGAGACACCAAGCTTCCACCCCTGCCTCGACAGAATATGATCTCTTGCCTTGGAGGGTCTTGCCGACTGCAGTTTTTTGAGCAATTCTGGTGCTAAGAAGAAGGACTTTGTCCCAATTCGGATCTCCGGTTTCGTAAGTCCCGAGTTGGCTCGACCCTTGGGAATGAACCCTTACTTGGTTCTGCCTTTCTCTTTCAGAGATTTGCCAGATACCCCGGTAATCAAGGTTCCCACCAGGGCACTGACTTGTCCTTTGGACAATGGCCAAGAACTTTGGGTCTTAGTCATCTCAACTCGCCCTTGAGTTCAAGCCAGCCCCTCTCAACTCCTTAGCTAAGAAGTGCTAGGCTTCAGAAGAAGATTGCAACTGCTGATGCCTGGACGAAATGATACTTATCGAGTCTCTGGAACTGGCAGCGACATTGCCGAGACCTGGGAATGGATTCCTTTAGGAGAAGTATCTATTTCCCTTAGGTCTCGGCAATTCTTTCCATCGAACTTCCATCCTGCCACCTCTTCCGTGCTCCTGATTCGGGAAATGCCAGCCGGCTAGAGCTAATTGCCTTGGTACCCTGTCATCTTGCAGAAGCTTCCCCATGGTGGAGAGTGGAAGTCTCCTTCCTTTCCTCCATTCTTTCCTCTTCGATGTATGAGGAAAGAGTTAGGCTAATGCTTGACTGAAGGAACCTTCGAATATGCTTGCATATTCCCCTCACATCTTGTGTCTACTTACGGATTCACAGATTGAGGAATAGGCGCACACTGGTAAGACCTTGTCTTGAATTTGTGTGACCTAGACGATTAGTACCTTCTCATCAGGGCAGCCTTTTGGCCGTCCGAGAATTCAGGATGGGTTTTGCGGCACCCACTGGTTTCGTTGAACAACAAAACCACAGTAGTGGCATTTGTTGACAAACAAGAGGCAATTGTTTTTTGCTCCTGTTTCATCTCGACATTTGCAGGTACTCGAGTGTTGTTCTATTGCACACTCGGCAGCTCAATTAACCAGATGCATTCCTGGTGGGGATGTATTGGTAGGCAAGCCTGGCCTGGGGTTTGAGTGATCAGGACGGAACATGCTGCTCACTCTTTCTTCACGAAGATTCATGCAGAGACTGCGCGACTGAGAAATCCCTACCGACCTTCTGTTGCCTTCCTGCACACAAGTCGGTAGTTTTTTCTAGCTCCTTCATACCAGACCAGGGCCCGCTCTGTTGAGGCATGCTGTCTTTTGGTGAAAACTCGATATCGACGTTTTTTTCCCTCCGTATTTGTCCGTTTTGCTAGGGGTTCACAAACATTGCTCACCCCGAGTTACAGACAAATACTTGAAGACTTGGCCTTCATCGGACCTGATTGCCGAAGCATCAAGAAGAATTCTGCTTGACCCAACCTCCTGTGCGGCTACACAAGAAGCAGTTCTTGAGGCAGTACATCCCTGTGTGTTCAGGACTGGGAGACTTTCCAGCTTTCTTTGCAAGCACAGGCTTTCTCGCCAAGCGACAATGGATATAGCTGGACATCCCTTAAAGTCCTCTGCAACACTGTCCCAGGGACTGGATCCGTCTTCGCTGGTGGTGTCGTCGTCGGAACTTCTTCTCGGGTCAGAGCCGCTCATCAAGTCTGGACTTCCTCATCTTCTCTGCCGAGGGTTGCTTCTCTCCCTTTGATTTGTGAAGAACGTAGGCCCTTGCGACCTAGTCTTCTATCTGAAGTAGTCTTTGTCTCCTCAGTCGAGAGTTAGCTACGGACGAGAAGCTTCTTCAGTCGTGCTGTCCCAGGGAACTGTTTCCTGGTTGGCATGCGACTCTCATTTAGGGTTCCTGTCCATGCTCCGCACGCGCCCTACGAGAGTCACCGAATAGAGATATGCCCTCTTAGGACCATCTCTCATCTTACCCTGGCCTTGGCATAGAAGATGGAAGAACAGGGATGGGGATCATATCTCGACTCCTTCTGGGATGTTGTAAGTGGACTCCGAATCCATTGGCATCGACTGTCGGGTTCGAGTCCTTCTTGTTCCCCACCTTGGACTTGGTGTCGATGATCCAGATCATTCGTTACTTTGTCCTACTGGGAGCTGTGGTACTTTCCGAAAGGCTCGACATTCCTAACCTGTATTTGTTCCGACACAATATACAAACCCTCGGTCCTTTACATTAGGAGATACTTTCAGGCGTAGGCTGGAAACGGCCGTTAAACTCTTGAACAAGGTGGTTAGGCAGTAACTACCGCCAGGTAGGCGGGGATACCCGCCTGCCCGGATGTAAACATTCCAGTTTGCTTTCGGCCGTCAGCCGTTGCTGACGTATTTTTCGTTCTCTCTGCTGACTGTCGTTAAGCTCTTACGGTGGGATCTTTCTGTATTTTTGTTTATATATTGCGTGTGTTTGATATTTGGTAATACAAACCCACGATTTGTGATAACCTTGTGTAAGCCGTCGTTCCCTGCCTGTGTCTTGGGTTTGACAGCCAAGGGCATAGCTGGAGTAGCGTAGCCAAGTGGTAATGCTTCTCTCCAGCGGCCCTTTACGTAATACTGGAGGCGCCCCTGTACTTTCGGGATTTGTTTGGGACACTTTTTCTTCACTTCCCCTACATCCATCGGGACGTAAGATTAGTCCCTTCTTGGGCTTCCGCCTCCGTGTGTAAGGGCATCACTAATTTCTTCCTTCTTATGCTGAGTGTTTCTCGCCGCCTGCGCTCAGAGATTTGCGGGCTGAGTGGGAGGTTACGGGCGTCGTCAATAAGTTCCGCTTCCACGGCGCCCTTGGTGGCCTCCCTTCTGTCCTTTTTTCTCTTCCCGTAGGTTCTTCCTTCTCTCTCCTTCGCCCTCTTCGCTCGCTCGTCGGGTGAAGACACGGGGGAGGGGGGAGGGAGCAAGCAACCTCATCTAGAGTACCTCCTAACGCTGCATAGGGCTGTTCCCGTTGTAGCGGGAGGAACCTCCCTCTACTAATCATATTTGTTTTTTCTTTTAGGTTGACAGTGAGCATTGCAGAGACAGCAGTAGTTGGCTGGATATCATATATCAAGAATATCTTGCATGAAGCAGTCCCGACTTTCATTCAGTGTTGCTTCGGGATCGACCACAATACCTGATTAGATGACATATTTCCACGTCGGGATCGCTCTGTCTCTGTTCCCGCCGATGTAGTTCGATCGCTGTCATTGCTGGTTTTCATGTATGCTGTTGCAATGCTTCCTGCGTATCTGTGGTCTATCTGCTCCTGCTGTTCCCTGTGTTTTGCTCATATCAACTCTACGACAGTCTCGGGGCTGCTCTCCTGGTCTCCTGCCGCAGCCGCCCTGATCGCTCCTGTCGATGCTGGTGACTTTCAATGACACTCTGGCTGTTGCATTAGCTCCTGCCTTCCGAACAGCTAACGTAGCTCCTGCATCGAATGTCCTGATCGTGCCCGCGTCTTCTCCTTGTGGTCGTGCCCGGGGCCACTTCCGTTGTGTTCCTGCCTGCTGCCATCCTGTAGAAGACGTGGGCGTGAAGGGAAGGAAGTCGCCTTGTGGAAGTGACGTTCCTGGCCGTTGCATAGCTCCTGCTCTCCGAACCTTTGCCGTAGCTCCTGCATCGGCTGTCCTGGTCATTCCTGCTGCTTCTGGCGGTCGTGCCCGGGTCCGCTTCCGTGCGTTCCTGCCAGCTGCCCCAGAGGTTACGATGTCCGCCATCCTGTAGAAGATGTCGGCGTGAAGATTTAGGAAGTGGTCCTGTTGAGGTGATGTTCCTGGCCGTTGCAGTAGCTCCTGCCTTCTGAACTGCTGCCGTAGCTCCTGCATCGGCTGTCCTGATCATGCTTCTCCTGGTGGTGGTGTCCTGGCTGCGTCCGTTGTGTTCCTGCCGGACTACCCTGGAGGTTACGATGTTTCGTGTCGACCATCCTGTAGAAGATGTGGGAGTGGAGATGAAGGAAGCTGTCCTGTGGAAGTAGCCGCCGTCTTCTTCATCGTATCTTCGATTTCGTCTTCTGCTGCGTCTTCCCTTCCTCTCCCGAGGTCCTGGAGGTCCCGAGAATCGGACAGACCTCCATCGGCCGAAGGAAGGATGCTGCTTCTTCCCCTTGATGCCCTTGGACATCTAGAGACTGCCTCCTTCCGAGGAGGCAGTGGGTCTCTCGTTGGCTTTTCCCGACCTTCGGGTTAGGAAACCGATTGGCATAGCCGTGGGTTTTGTGTTTCGGAAGCCGCGGGCGCGTAGACCTCAGTTTGCGTTCCCGTTCCCGAGTCTTAGAGGTTCCGCCTCTTAGATGGGGGCTGCTTCGGGCGCTCGTTCGCGAGCCGCTTCGAGTGCTCGAGATTCTATGGAATATCGAGTATCCCTATCTGGTCTGGAGAGATTTTCCTTGGCCCAGTTCAGGAGCAGTGCGAGAGAAAGTGCCGAGGCACCGAGGTGTCTCGGTTCCTCTTCCTGCCAGCACCGCAAGCGCTCCTCGAGTGTTTGCCAGTGCTCGGTTGGGTTCCCAGCCTGGTGTCTCGATCCTCTCGGTTCGAACACCAGAAGATCCAAGGAAGAGATTCACTTTGGGAGTCCTGCGGGACTTCTAAGGGACTGACTCTCTTCCGGAAGACAAGTTGGCCGATTCGCATTTTCCTGTGGGATCTTGCGTTTCGGGGGCCGTGACAGCGCGGCCTCTCGAGGCCATTCCCTCGTTGCCAGTCTTGGAAGTCTGCATCTAAGACTGGTTCTGTGCTTGGCTCTTTTAATCTATTAGGTAACAAAGCAGCCGCTCCCGATTTTCGGAAGTCTCGTGGGTAGCTCGAATTCTATGAATCACGAGCGCTCTCCTTACGAGAGGCATAGGACGAGAGAAAGTGCCGAGACACCCAGGTGTCTGGTTGCCGAGACACCCAGGTGTCTGGTTGCCGGGACGCCCAGGTAGACACCCAGGTGTCTGGTTGCCGAGACACCCAGGTGTCTGGTTGCCGGGACGCCCAGGTAGACACCCAGGTGTCTGGTTGCCGAGACACCCAGGTGTCTGGTTGCCGGGACGCCCAGGTAGACACCCAGGTGTCTGGTTGCCGAGACACCCAGGTGTCTGGTTGCCGAGACACCCAGGTGTCTGGTTGCCGGGACGCTCAGGTAGACACCCAGGTGTCTGGTTGCCGGGACGCCCATGTGTCTGGTTGCTGGGACACACAGGTGTCTGGTTGCCAAGACACCCAGGTGTCTGGTCGCCGGGACACCCAGGTGTCGGTGTACCGCGACGCCAGGTGTCTCGATTCTGCCCGCCAGCTGCTTCGGTTGCTCGGGCGGGCTTCGTTCTTGTGTCTCAAACTTTAGGGTTCGAGCATGCAAGATAGCAGACACAGAATTCCCCTATGAACCTTCTTCTCGAGGGGCCTCGGCCTCGGACTCGAAGGAGTTCAGAGTTCGGGAAACTAGCAATTGTTCACAGCAGACGAGTCTGGCCTGCCCAGTTATGAGTCTGGCTCTGGCTCGGTTCGACTTGGCTTGCCAGACTGGCTCGGCTCGACTCGACTCGGCTTGCCAGACTGGCTCGGCTCGACTTGACTCGGCTTGCCAGACTGGCTTGGCTCGTTTCGGCTCGCCCCGTCTCGCCTGCCTCCCAGTCTGCCGCATACCGACCAGCTGGATCGCGTTCTCGTGATCGGCTCGGCCCTACTCGGTTTTTTCCGATTCAGGTTCTCGTCTATGCTCGAGTGAACTTTTTGCTCTTCCCAGGAAAGCACTTTGCCACGGCATAGGTGCTCTTCTTTCCCCGTGTGGCAGTAATCTCCTTCGGTTGATTATTGCTCACGGTCCGCCTCTCCTGCTTATCATTCTGGCAGGACAGGTAGGGCTACTCTTTTCTCCTCACCTGTTCTCCTTTCGGTTGTTCCGAGAGGAGCGAGACGGACAGAGAGAGCTCTGACGAAATTTTCTTTCGGAGTTCGGCTGCCTGGCGTGCTTTGGGTATCGGTCCCCCGATTCTCTCGTATTATAACCAGGTAGCTGAGAAGGGTTTCATGGGATCTGTCAAGGTCTCCCTCCAAGGGGAGAAGTACAGGGGTTTCACGCATCGGAACAGCGAGGGTCTTCCTCTTCAAGTACGATCGCCCCCGTGTTCTCGGGGAACTTCGCGCTGATTCGTCGGCGCGAGGATCCCCAGGACAGGACCGCGACTCCCCTAATGAATAACCTTCATCACTTGCAACCCTTGCAGTTTCCGAGGGGCCGAGAATGTCAGGGACCGCCGCGGTCCTGTCTTCCGAAAAGCGTTCTCGACCTGATGGATTCTTTTCTTCGATGGAGTTAATTCAGGTCGAAACACCAAACTTCCAACCCTGCCTTGGCAGAATATGAATTCTTCTTGCCTCGGAGGGTCTTGCTGACCACAGTTTTTTGGGCAATTCTGGTGCTAAGAAGAAGGACTTTGTCCCAATTCGGATCTCCAGTTTCGTAAGTCCCGAGTTGGCTCAACCCTCGGGAACGAACCTTTACTTGGTTCTGCCTTTCTCTTTCAGAGATTTGCCAGATACCCCGGTAATCAAGGTTCCCACCAGGGCACTGCCTTGTCCTTTGGGCAATGGCCAAGAATTTTGGGTCTTAGTCATTTCAACTCGACCTTGGGTTCAAGCCAGCCCACCTCAACTCCTTAGCTAAGAAGTCCTAGGCTTCAGAAGAAGATTGCAACTGCTGATGCCTGGACAAAATGATGCTTATCGAGTCTCAGGAGCTGGCAGCAGCATTGCCGAGACCTGGGAATGGATTCCTTCAGGAGAAGTATCTATTTCCCTTAGGTCTCGGCAATTCTTTCCATCGATCTCTCATCCTGCCACCTCTCCCGTGCTCCCGATTCGGGAAATGCCAGCCGGCTAGAGCTAATTGTCTCGGTTCCCTTTCATCTTGCAGAAGCTTCCCCATGGTGGAAAATGAAAGTCTGCTTCCTTTTCCCCGTTCTTTCCTCTTCGAGGTATGAGGAAAGAGTTAGACTAATGCTTGATTATAGGAACCTTCGAATATGCCTTCATATTTCCCTCAAATCTTGTCTACTCACAGATTCACAGGTTGAGGAATAGGCGCACACTGGTAAAGACCTTGTCTTGAATTTGTGCGACCGAGATGATTAGTACCTTCCCGTCACCGTCCTGGGCTCAGGGCAGCCTTTTGGCCGTCCGAGAATCCAGGATGGGTTTTGCGGCACTCACTGGTTTCATTGAACAATAAAACCACAGTAGTGACTTTTGTCGACAAACAGGAGGCAATCGTTTTTTCCCCCTGTTTTATCTCAACATTTGAAGGTACTCGAGTGTTGTTCTATTGCACACTCAACAGCTCAATTAACCAGATGCATCCCTAGTGGGGATGTATTGGTAGGCAAGCCTGGCCTCAGGTTTGAGTGATCGGGACAGAACATGCTGCTCACTCTTTCTTCACGAAGATTCATACAGAGACTGCTGGACTGAGAAATCCCTACCGTCCTTCTGTTGCTTCCCTGCACACAAGTCAGTAGTGTTTTCTCGCTCCCTCATACCAGACCAGGGGCCGCTCTGTTGAGGCATGCTGTCTTTTTGGTGAAAATTCGATATCAACGTTTTTTCCCTCTGTATTTGTCCGTTTCGCTAGGGGTTCACAAACATTGCTCACCCCGAGTTACAGACAAATACTTAAAGACTTCCCCTTCTTCCGACATGATTGCCGAGGCATCGAGAAGAATTCCACTTGACCCACCCTCCTGTGCAGCTACACAAGAAGCGGTTCTTGAGGCAGTACATCCCTGTGTGTTCAGGACTGGGAGACTTTCCAGCTTTCCTTGCAAGCACAGGCTTTCTCGCTGAGCGGCAACGGATATAGCTGGATATCCCTTGAAGTCCTCTGCAACACTGTCCCAGGGACTGGATCCGTCTTCGCTGGTGGTGTCGTTGTTGGAACTTCTTCTTGGGTCAGAGTCGCTCGTCAAGTCTGGACTTCCTCGTCTTCTCCGCCGAGGGCTGCTTCTCTCCCTTTCAGTTTTGAAGAATGTAGGCCCTTGCGACCTAGTCTTCTATCTGAAGTAGCCTTCGTCTCCTTAGTCGAGAGTTAGCTACGGACGAGAAGCTTCTTCAGTCATGCTGTCCCAGGGAATGTTTCCTGGGTGGCATGCGACTCTCGTTTAGGGTTCCTGTCCGTGCTCTGCACTCGCCCTACGAGAGTCGTCGGATAGAGATATGCCCTCTTAGGTCCATCTCTCATCTTACCCTGGCCTTGGCGTAGAAGATGGAAGAACAGGGTGGGGATCATCCTTCTCGGATGTCGTAGGTGGACTCCAAATCCATTGGCATCGACTGTCGGGTTCGAGTCCTTCTTGTTCCCCTCCTCCTTGGACTTTGTATCGATGATCCAGATCATTCGTTACTCTGTCCTATTGGGAGCTGTGGTACTTTCCGAAAGGTTCGACATTCCTAACCTGGATGTCGTCAACGTTTTCGCCAGTACTGTCTCTCCCAAGGAAGAAGTGTCTAAGGACACATCCTCCTGACTTCGTGAAGCGATGAAGGAGGTACTTGGCAGCTGATGACGACGATACCGGTACCTTTCACCCGAGAGCTCACAAAGTCGATGGCTTGGTCCATCCCTCGCATTCCGGAAGAATATGTCGGTACCACAGGAGCTGAAGGCGGGTGTGTGGTCCCAACAGACTACCTTCACCTCCTTCTACCTCCGGGATGTTGCACACAAGTCCTTGGACACTTTTTCCTTGGGTCCTGTGGTAGCTGCTCAACTAGTTATGTAGCTTATCCAGCTCCCCTAACGGGACAGGATTGTATCTCGCCTATGTTGTACGGCTGTGATGGGGAGAATGGAGGTTGAGTGACTGGCCTCTCTTCTTTCTCCCCATCCTGGCTCTCTTCCCACGGGCAGGGAGCGGACATGCCGTTACAAGCTGGACCGGGCGATCGAGGCAGATAAGCACATAACAGGAGCTCCCATTCTATTTCCGTTCAGGTTAATAGAAGCAACCCCACTCCTTCCTCTTGCAAGGGGAGGAAGGAGACCATGACTATGAGACAACCCAATGCTTGTATTTGCCTTATTGTCATCCGACGTCAAATTCTTCCCAGCCTACTTTGCATGAACTGACATTTCCTCTTTCATGCAAAGGGACCCAGAAGTCTGACAACTGATCCTGGCTTTCTTACAACCCGATCTTTTGTCAGAGGTAGTTTTTCCCTTCCTCGCTCTCACGACCAGGAAGGGAAGACAAGGTGGTGAACTCCAGTCAGTTCAGAGAGACTTTCTCAGATTCCTCCCTCCAATAAGTGAGTCTCCTAATGTAAAGGACCGAGGGTTTGTATATTGTGTCGGAACAAATAACAATTTTTAAAGTAAATTGTATTTGTTCCGACACAATATACAAACCCTCGGTCCTTTACATTAGGAGATACTTTCAGGCGTAGGCTGGAAAACGGCCGTTGAACTTCAACAAGGTGGTTAGGCAGTTACTGTCCGGGAGGCGGGAGCACCGCCTGCCCGGATGTAAACATTCCAATATGCTTTCGGCCGTCGTAGTGCACGGACGTTGTTCTTCGCTCTCTGCCTGACTGCATCTTTTCTTACTTCATCATTCTTGGTGGGAATTTTCCTTTTTCTTTTTTTTTTGTATTATGGATAAATCATCTAAATCCTCCCATCCCCAGCGTGTGTGTCCCGGGGTGGGAGGAAAAAAGTGTAATTCTTTTAGATCTAGAGTCGATGTGGACCCACACGCTCTCTGCACATCTTGCAGGGGGCGGGTGTGTTCACGCGACTCTACTTGTAATGAGTGTTGTTTGTGGTCCTCCGAGCAATGGGGCAAGTTCGAAGGAAGGAGATCTTACCGTCGTAAGCCTACCAAGGAGTCGTCCGAGGGAAATACGCCCCCGACGACCCCGTTGGTGGCCGATGTTTCGGGTTCGTTTCTACCTCCCGGCGAACTTCCTCTTCTTGCTCCCTCTCCCTCGGGTGAGGATTCCCCCTCCCCTTCCTCTTACGTTTCTTCGTTTGTGGAAGGGCACGGGGGAGAGTTGGACCGCGGCTTCATCTCGGAAGTCTCTTCCCGTTCCGGAGGGGAGTTTTTCCCTTCGGAGCGGGTGGAGGCTTCTTCTATTAACCCGACTTTTGCTTCAGGTACCGGGCTCGATAGCCAGACGATGATACCAAGCTCACCCTGGCTGCACCCGGGCCTACCTGGCTCGGCTCTGGAAGGTTTGGCTCCCATGGCCCCCCTCCAGTCACGACCCACACGGCAGCAACAGCCACTACCACGACTGTCACCTTCTCGCGGTTTGTCCAGATGCCGATTTCAGTTGCTTCGCATCTGGACACCCAGGTATCGGCGTCATCCGCGGGCCAGCACGCTGTTCCCCTGCCACCTGGCTTTCTGGCACCATTCTCGCACACTGGCCCCTCCTACATGGTGACGTCATCGTACCCGTATGTGACTGTTGCTGCCCCCGTTGCTGAACATGGCCTGGCCTTGGATACGGTTCCTTCGTCTGCCTCAGTTCCCTTTCCAGCGACCTTGGCGCGGCCCGTACCAGATCTACACGCGGGAGGGGCGGCGCTTGCATCCCTGGCCCCGCCCACTTCGGTTCCTGGCCGACACACGGCTCTCGCTGCCCAGGCAATTGCTGGTCCGAGCTCCGCCGTCTCTGCCCGGGTTGCACCTTCTGCTGTTGTGGCCCCTCCCGCTGTTCCTGTTCCTGCTGTTCCTGAGTCCGCGTCTTCGCTTTCCTGGATTGGTGATCTGACTGCTTTCCTGAAGCAGATGGTGAAGAAGAAGAAGAAGAAGAAGAGGTCTAGGAAGGTGTCGTTGTCGTCTTCATCTTCGTCTTCATCGTCGTCGTCGTCTGCTGCTTCTTCCTCTTCCTCTTCCAAGGCTTCGCGGCCGAAGAAGAAGAAGTCTGTCTCTCCCCCCCCTAAGAAACCTCGTACTGAGATTTCTAAGGGTCTGTCTCCTTCCACACAGAAGGCAGTGGGTTCTCTTGTTGGTTCTTCCCGATCTTCGGATCAGGGAACCGCTGTTCCGGCCTCCGGGCCAGGGGCAGCGGGAGCCAAGGGTGTGCAGACCAAGGTCGGCACTCTCCCCACTGCGCCTAAGAAACCTCCTGCTTCTAAGGCCAGCGAGACCGCGTCGGACTCTCGTTCGCGAGTTGCTCCGAGTACCCGGGTCTCCAAGGAGACCAGGATACCCCAGTCTGTTACGGTGGACACTTCTCGCCGTACAGACCAGGGCGTGGGACGAGAGAAAGAGCCGGGGCATGCAGGTGCCCCTTCTCTTCCTGCTGGCACTCCATCCAGTGCCAGGTCAGGATCCCGGGATAATGCTTCAGCCCCGAGGGGCCGAGTGCATGGAGAAACAGGGAAGAAGTCCCCTGCTCAGTCTTCCCGAGAGGCTTCGGCCTCGAAGAAGTTTGGGGCGCGTCTAGAGGACAGCGCAAGCTCGCGCCAGCCAGCCGCGCGTTCGACTCCTCCCAGTCCCAGGCCACGCCCACGCGGCCAGACTGGCTCAGGGGAGGCGAATGCGCGGCTCGACTTTCGCGAGCCGCTCCGCTCTCCTCGGGAGACCGTTTCACCTGGGATGAAACGTTCTCCTCGACCTGAGGGCCCGTCATCACCGCGGGTTGGTGACCGCCCTCGGCCTGCTGCCTCTACTGGTTCTGCCAGTAAGGGCAGTGGGAGCGCCCGATCTTCCTCCCCTGTCCCCTCCGCTCCTTCGGTCTCCTCCAGAGGGCGTGAGTCGGAGAGGAGGAACTCTGGGGAGTGTTCTCCTCAGAGTTCAACTGCATGGGGGTATGTTCCTGGCTCGGTCCTTGGCTCGACCAGGTCCTATGCCTGTGTAGTTCAGGAAGATCCTCAGGGGTCTGCCGAGGTTCTCCCTCCTGCGGGGAGAGTAGTTCGGGAGGACCGCACCCTGGAAGGACTTGAAGGTCCTCTGCCCCAGGATGCGGACACCCCCGAAATACAGAGGACTTTTTCGGAGGTTATCGCGCTGATTCGTCGGCACAATGACCTCGGGGAAGGGACCACGGCTTCGTCTGTGGATTGTCCTTCGCGCCTCGAATCCTTCTGGGGTCCTAAGAAGGAACCCAAGGCTTCGGTGGGGCTGCCGTGGTCCACGCTTGCCGAGGGGGTACTTGATCAGGTGAACGGTCTTGTGTCTGGGCAAGACAGTTCCCTTCGATCGAGCCGCTCGGAGAAGCTTCTTCCTCCCCCTCTACCTCGTCAGAAGCGTTTTTACTCTCCAATAGAAGGAGCGTTGCTGACTAAACAGGTTGACCCGGACCTGACTCGTCTGGATCCGGGTCTTTCGTTGCAGCAATTGTCGGCAGAGAATGTTTCTCTCTCCCAGCAAGAAGCTGCAACCCTGGAAGCCACCGCCATGGCGGCCTTTCAGGCAGTCTCCTGGCTCGATCTGTGGTCCTTCACAGTATCGAAGGTAGCCGCTTCCTCAGGCGCTATCGTACCTGGGGAGGACTCTGCTTTTGGGAGACTGTGCCAGTCTGGAGGTAGGGCTATTTCCTACCTTGCCCACCAGACTGAAAACCTGTGGGCAAACTTGGTGTTAAAGCGAAGAGACGCCGTTCTCTCTCGCTTTGCCAAGTCTGTAGGTCCCGAGTCGGCAATCGCTCTGCGGAATGGACCGTTGCTGGGTTCCTCCTCTCTCTTTCCTAGAGAATTGGTGGATGCCGCGGTGGACAAACGCCGTGCCGATGAGAACGACCGGCTTGTCCACCAGGCAGTGGTTAAGACCTCTGGGTCTTCTCGTTCCACTGCAGCCAGGTCTTCGGGCCAGGCTGGCCCTTCCTCGGCCCCTAAGAAGTCCCAGTCTTCAAAGGGGTCCCGAGGAAACACCCAGCCTTCTTCTTCCTCGAAAAGGGGGGGTTACTCCCGTCCTTTTCAGCCCCCTTTCCAATCCGGTAGAGGGGGCAAGGGTAAGAAGAAGGGGAAACGCTAGGGGCGGCGTTCCCCCCCAGAAGCTGCCAAAGGTGGGGGGGTGCCTGTCAAGCCATTGGGCAACGTGGCAGCAACACGGAGCCGAGACCTGGATAGTGGATGTCCTTCGGGAGGGATATCTCCTACCCTTCGAGTCTCGGCCTCCCCTCACCTACACTCCGGTCCATCTCCAAACTTATCTTTCAGGTTCGTTGAAGGACATCGCACTACAGCAAGAAGTGCAAGCCATGCTGAGCAAGAATGCTGTAGAAGTCGTGTCGGACCAGTCTCCAGGCTTTTACAGCCGGATCTTTTTCGTAGAGAAGGCATCAGGGGGATGGAGACCAGTCATAGACCTCTCTCCTTTGAACCGTTTCCTTCGCCAGACTCGGTTCATGATGGAAACAGCACGATCGGTGCTGGCCTCCATCAGGGAGAACGACTTCATGCTTACGGTGTACTTGAAGGATGCGTATTTTCAAGTACCCATCCATCCGTCCTCGCGCAAGTACCTCCGCTTCGTCCTCGGGGAGTCGGTCTTCCAATTCAGGGCACTTTGTTTCGGGCTCTCGACCGCTCCCCAGGTGTTCACGAGAGTTCTCTCTCGTATCAGCTTGGGCCCACTCGCACGGGATACGTCTTCTGAGGTATCTCGACGACTGGCTAGTCCTGGCGAGCTCTCGCTCGCAGTTGCTACAGGACAGGGATCGTCTCCTCGAGTTTTGCCGGGATCTAGGGATCGTGGTAAATCTGGAGAAGTCAGATCTCACCCCCAAGCAGAGGACGAAATACCTGGGCATGCTGATAGACTGATAGACACGGTGGCAGCAAAAGTCTTTCCCTCGGACTCTCGTATCAGCAAGTTCAAGGAGGCAGCACAGTTGTTCCTGTCTCGACAGGAGCAACAAGCTCGGCAATGGCAAGTCGTCATCGGTCACCTGTCGTCATTAGAAAAGCTAGTTCCTCACGGGCGTCTTCACTTGCGGTCTCTCCAGTGGAGACTAAAGGAGCTCTGGTCCCAGTCCCGAGACCCCCAGTCCTTCCTCATTCCTCTTTCCGAGGAAGTGAGAAAGGACCTCCACTGGTGGTTGGACGACAGGAACCTCTTAATAGGAGTATCCCTGCATACTCCCCCTCCGGACATGCTTCTGTTCTCGGACGCATCGACCGAGGGATGGGGCGCACACCTGGAGGAGTTGCTGACTTCGGGAGTGTGGCACCGAGACGACAAGCACCTTCACATCAATATTCTGGAGCTCAAGGCGGCCTTCCTGGCTCTCCAGGAGTTCCAGGATCGAGTGATGGGACACTCCGTGGTATTGATGAGCGACAATACCACGGTAGTGGCATATGTCAACAAGCAGGGGGGACTGGTGTCCCATCAGCTTCATCAGTTGGCAATGCAGGTGCACGAGTGGGCAGTAGCTCACTCGGTAGAGCTGTCAGCCAGATACATTCCAGGCAAGAGGAATGTAGTGGCGGACAAGCTCAGCCGCCAGAGCCAGGTGGTAGGGACCGAATGGTCCCTCCATCAGGAAGTAGCGGAAAGGCTGTTCGACCTGTGGGGGCGTCCAGTGATAGATCTGTTCGCCACCCGGCACAACAGAAAACTTCAGGTCTTCTGTTCGGTCGTGCCGGACCCATGGGCCGCTGCGGAGGACGCATTCCAACACCCGTGGGACAACCTTGACACGTACGCCTTTCCTCCATTCTGTCTGATTCGCCGGGTGATCAGCCGAGTGATGATCACCCCGAATCTCAGAATGACTCTGGTGGCACCCAAATGGCCACAGGCCAATTGGTACCCGGACCTGCTAGCTCTCCTCTCCGAGGCACCGAGAGAGATTCCCCCCTGGCCCAACCTTCTGCGTCAACCTCACGCACAGCGGTTCCACCTGGCAGTGCATTCCCTGTGTCTTCACGGCTGGAGGTTATCCACCATCTCTTGCGAGCGAGAGGCTTTTCACGCCGCGCAGCAACAGAGATGGCAGGATACCTCAAAAGATCCTCCGCAGCGGTATACCAGGGAAAGTGGTCCATCTTCTGTGGTTGGTGTCGTCGAAGGGGTATCTCTCCGGTCAGAGCTACTGTTCAGCAGGTCGCGGACTTCCTCGTCTTCCTTCACCGAGAGAAGCTTCTCTCCATTTCAGCAATAAAAGGCTACCGCACCGCATTCGGCCTAGTCTTGCGGCTGAAAGGAGTAGACATCTCTTCCTCTTTCGAGATTTCTCTACTCATGAGAAGCTTTGAACGGTCTTGCCCACCCAGGGATCTCAGGCCCCCTGCGTGGGATGTGACTCTCGTTCTAAGGAGCCTGACTCGTGCACCTTACGAGCCTTTAAGAGAGTCGTCAGACAGGGATCTGACCCTCAAGACCGTTTTCTTGCTTGCCCTGGCGTCGGCGAAGAGAGTTGGCGAACTTCATGGACTTTCCTTTGATGTAAAACACTCAAGGGGATGGGGATCAGTTACGCTCGATTTCATCCCGGATTTCGTAGCGAAGACTCAGAATCCTTCGGTCCCTGACGCACTGTTCGAGTCCTTCACGATCCCCTCCCTAGAGGACTTCGTAGATAATGATCCAGACGAGATGCTACTGTGTCCTGTTAGGGTGCTGCAGCGCTATCTGAAGAAGACTCGGCACCTCCGGCCTGAGTGTCGACGACTCTTCGTTAGCACCGGCTCGACCAAGAAAGAAGTGTCCAAGAACACCATCTATTTTTGGCTTCGTGAGACAATAAGGAGAGCGTACTCTGCTGCAGGAGAAGACGACACCGGTACGCTTCGTCCGAGAGCTCACGAGGTCCGCAGCATTGGTCCATCCCTCGCATTCCGGAAGAATATGTCGGTACCGCAGGTACTGAAGGCAGGTGTGTGGTCCCGACAGACTACCTTCACTTCCTTCTACCTCCGGGATGTTGCAAACAAGTCCTTGGACACTTTTTCCTTGGGTCCTGTGGTGGCTGCTCAACAAGTTGTGTAGCTTATCCAGCTCCCCTAACGGGACAGGTTGCATCTCGCCTATGTTGTACGGTAAGGATTGGGGAGATGTTTGTTGAGTGACTGGCCTCTTTTCCTTCTCCCTATCCTAAGCTCTCTTCCCACGGGCAGGGAGCGGACGTTCCGTTACAAGCTGGACCGGGCGATCGAGGCAGGTAAGCACATAACGTGAGCTTCCGTTCTATTCCCTTTCAGGTTATAGAAGCAACCCTCACTCCTTTCTCTTGCAAGGGGAGGAAAGAGTAAATGACTTTGAGACAAACCCAATGCTTGTATTTGCCTTATTGTCATCCGACGTCAATTCTTCCTAGCCTACTTCGCATGAACTGACGTTTCCCTCTTTCATGCAAAGGGTCCCACAAGTCTGACATAGATCTTGCGTTTCTTACAACCCGATCTTTTGTCAGAGGTGATTTTTCCCTTCCTCGCTCTTACGACCAGGAAGGGAAGACAAGGTGGTGAACTCCAGTCAGTTCAGAGAGACTTTTTCAGATTCCTCCCTCCAATCAGTAAGTCTCCTAATGTAAAGGACCGAGGGTTTGTGTATTGTGTCGGAACAAATAACAATTTTTGAAAGTAAATTGTATTTTTCCTAACTATACAAACCCGAGGTCCTTTACAATTATGCCCACCTCATGCCACCCCTCAATCTGTACATTGGCCGAAAGGCAAATTGGAATGTTTACATCCGGGCAGGCGGTGCTCCCGCCTCCCGGACAGTAACTGCCTAACCACCTTGTTGAAGTTCAACGGCCATTTTCCAGCCTACGCCTGAAAGTATCTCCTAATGTAAAGGACCTCGGGTTTGTATAGTTAGGAAAAATACAATTTACTTTCAAAAATTGTTATTTTTCCTAACTATACAAACCCGAGGTCCTTTATAATTATGCCCACCTCATGCCACCCCTCAATCTGTACCTGGGCCGAAAGGCAAACTGGAATGTTTACATCCGGGCAGGCGGGTATCCCTGCCTACCTGGCGGTAGTTACTGCCTAACCACCTTGTTCAAGAGTTTAACGGCCGTTTCCAGCCTACGCCTGAAAGTATCTCCTAATTGTAAAGGACCTCGGGTTTGTATAGTTAGGAAAAATACAATTTACTTTAAAAATTGTTATTTTACTTTAAAAATTGTTATGTTACAGCTAAATATATAATTATATCTTATAGGAACGATTTTATATGTATTTTTATATTGTTCCGACACAATATACAAACCCTCGGTCCTTTACATTAGGAATTACTTTTAGGTGTAGGCTGGAAACGGCCGTTAAACTCTTGAGCAAAGTGGTTAGGCAGTAACTACCGCCAGGTAGGCGGGGATACCCGCCTGCCCGGATGTAAACATTCCAGTTTACTTTCGGCCGTCATGTGTTGCTGACGTGTTTTTGTTCTCTCCGCCTGACTGTCGTTAAGCTATTATTATCCCGATGGGATCTTTCTGTATTTTTGTTTATATATACGGGTGTTTGATATTAATACAAACCCACGATTTGTGATAACCTTGCATAAGCCGTCGTTCCCTGCCTGTCTTGGGTTTGACGGCCAAGGGTGTAACTGGAGTAGCGTAACCAAATGGTAATGCTTCTCTCCAGCAGCCCTTTATGTAAATACTGAAGGCGCCCCTGTACTTTCGGAGATATAGTTTGGGACGCAATATCTTCACTCCCCTACATTCATCGGGACGTAAGAGTTCATTCCCTTCTTGGGCTTCCCCCCTCCGTGTATAAGGGGCATCACTTATGCTGAGTGTTGCTCGCCGTCTGTGGTTGGAGAATTACGGGCCGAGTGGGAGGTTCCGGGCGTCGTCGATAAGTTGCGCTTCTACGGCGCCTTTGGTGGCCTCCCTCCGTCTTTTTTTTTTTACCCCGTAGGTTCTTCCTTTTCCCCTTTAGTAGATCTCTCTTCTTTGCCCTCTTCGCTCGCTCGTCGGGCGAAGCTGGGCGGGGAGCGATTGGGCGACCTCTTGTAGAGCACCTCCTCCCGCTGCAAAGAGCAGTCCCCCTTGTAGTGGGAGGAATCTCCCTCTACTAATCATCTTTGCTTTTCTTTCAGGTTGACAGTGAGCATCGCAGACACAGCAGTAGTTGGCTGGATATATCGAAGGATATCTCGCATGAAGCAGTCCCTACATTCATTCAGTGTTGCTTCGGGATCGACCACAATACCTGGTTAGATGACATATTTCCACGTCGGGTCGTTCTGACTCTTTCCCGCCGATGTGGATCGATCGCTGTGATTGCTGGTCTTCATGTATGCTGTTGCAATGCCTCCTGCGTATCTGTGGTCCATCTGCTTCTGCTGCTCCCTGTGTTTTGCTCTTGTCAACTCGACGACAGACTGTGGGCTGCTCTTTCTGGTCTCCTGCTGCAGCCGCCCTGATCATTCCTGTCGCTGCTGGTGACTTTCAAGTGACATTTCTGTCCGTTGCAGTAGCTCCTGCCTTCCGAACCGCTAACGTAGCTCCTGCGTCGGGTGTCCTGGTCGTGCCCGCTACTTCTCCTAGTGGTCGTGCCCGGGGCTGCTTCCGTTGTGTTCCTGCCAGCTGCCCTGGAGATTACGAAGTCCGCCATCCTGTAGAAGACGTTGGCATGAAGGGGAAGGAAGTGGCCTTGTGGAAGTGACATTCCTGGCCGTTGTAATAGCTCCTGCCTTCCGAACCTCTGCCGTAGTTCTTGCATCGGCTGTCCTTCTGGCGGTCGTGCCCAGGGCTGCTTCCGTTGTGTTCCTGCCAGCTGCCCCAGAGGTTACGGTGTCCGCCATCCTGTAGAAGATGTCGGCATGTAGATGAAGGAAGTCACCCTATTGAGGTGATGTTCCTGGCCGTTGCAGTAGCTCCTGCCTTCCGAACCGCTGCCGCAGCTCCTTCATTGGCTGTCCTGATCATGCCTGCTGCTTCTCCTGGTGGTGGTGTCCTGGGCCGTGTCCGTTGTGTTCCTGCCGGACTGCCCTGGAGGTTAGGATGTTTTGTGTCCACCATCCTGTAGAAGACGTCGGAGTGGAGGTGAAGGAAGCCGCCCTGTGGAAGTAGCCACCGTCTTCTTCATCTTATCTTCGATTGCGTCTTCTGCTGCGTCTTCCCTTCCTCTCCCGAGGTCCAAGGGGGTCCCGAGAATCGGACAGACCTCCGTCGGCCGAAGGAGAGGAAGGCTGCTTCTTCCCTTGATGCCCTTGGATGTCTAGGGACTGCCTCCTTCAGAGGAGGCAGTGGGTCTCTCGTTGGCTCTTCCCGACCTTCGGGTTAGGAAACCGATTCACATAGCCGTGGGTTTTGTTTCGGAAGCCGCGGGCGCACAGACCTCGGTATGCTATCCCTTTGCCAGTCCTAGAGGTTCCGCCTCTAAGATGGGGGCTGCTTTGGGCGCTCGTTCGCGAGCCGCTGCGAGTGCTCGAGATTCTATGGAATATTGAGTATCCCGATCTGGTCTGGAGAGATTTTTCTCGGCCCTGCTCGGGAGCAGTGCGAGAGAAAGGGCCGAGGCACCGAGGTGTCTTGGCTCCTCTTCCTGCCAGCACCGCAAGCGCTCCCCGAGTGTTTGCCAGTGCTCGGTCGGGTTCCCAGCCTGGTGTCTCGATCCTGTCGGTTCGAAAACATCAGAAGAAGCAGGGAAGAGATTCCCTATTAGGAAACAAAGCAGCCGCTCCCGATTTTTGGAAGTCTCGTGGGTAGCTCGAATTCTATGAATCATGAGTGCTTTCCTTACGAGAGGCACAGTACGAGAGAAAGTGCCGAGACACCCAGGTGTCTGGTTACTGGGACACCCAGGTGTCTGGGTGCCGAGATGCCAGGTGTCTCGATCTGCCCGCCAGCTGCTTCAGTTGCTCGGCTGGGCTTCATTCTTGTGTCTCAAACTTTAGGGTTCGAGCATGCAAGATAGCAGACACAGAATTCCCCTTTGAACCTTCTCGAGGGGCCTCGGCCTGTAAGGAGTTTAGAGTTCAGGAAACTAGCAGTTGTTCACAGAGGACGAGTCCGACCTGCCCAGTTACGATTGTGTTCACGTGATCGGCTCGACTCAGCCCCCGGTCAAGCTTACGAGGCTGGCTCGGCTCGACTCGGTTTGCCAGACTGGCTCGGCTCAGCTCACCCCGCGTGCCTCCCAGTCCGCCGCATACCGACCAGCTGGATCGCGTTCGCGTGATCGGGTCAGCTCGGCTCGGCCCTACTCGGTTTTTTCCGATTCTGGTTCTCGGCTATGTTCGAGTGAACTTTTTGCTCTTCCCAGGAAAGCGCTTTGCCACAGCACAAGTGTTCTTCTTCCCCCGTGTGGCAGTAATCTCCTTCGGTTGATTATTGATCACGGTTTGCCTCTCCTGCTTATCTTACTGGCAGGACAGGTAGGGATACTCTTTCTCCTCACCTGTTCTCTTCTCCTCTCGGTTGTTCCTAGAGGCGCGAGACGGACAGAGAGAGCTCCGACGAAATTTTCTTTTGGAGTTCGGCTGCCTGGCGTGCTTTGGGTGTCGGTCCCCCGATTCTCTCGTATTATAACCAGGTAGCCGAGGAGGGTTTCATGGGATCTGTCAAGGTCGCCCCCCAAAAGGGAGAGGTACAGGAGTTTCACGCATCGGAAACAGCGAAGGTCTTCCTCTTCAAGTTGCGATCGCCCCTGTGTTTTCGGAGAACTTCGTGCCAATTCATTGGCGCGAGGATCCCTGGGACAGGACCGCGGCTCCCCCAATGAATAACCTTCATCACTCGCAACCCTTGGAGTTCCCGATGGGCCGAGAGTGTCAGGGACCGCCGCAGTCCTGACTTCCAAGAGTGTTCTCAACCTGATGAATTCTTTTCTTCGAAGGAGTTAATTCAGGTCGAGACACCAAGCTTCCACCCCTACCTCGACAGAATATGAATTCTTCTTGCCTCGGAGGGTCTTGCCGACTGCAGTTTTTTGGGCAATTCTGGTGCTAAGAAGAAGGACTTTGTCCCAATTCGGATCTCCGGTTTCGTAAGTCCCGAGTTGGCTCGACCCTTAGGAACGAGCCTTTACTTGGTTCTGCCTTTCTCTTTCAGAGATTTGCCAGATACCCCGGCAATCAAGGTTCTCACCAAGGCACTGACTTGTCCTTTGGACAATGGCCAAGAAATTTGGGTCTTAGTCATCTCAACTCGACCTTGAGTTCAAGCCAGCCCCCCTCAACTCCTTAGCTAAGAAATGCTAGGCTTCAGAAGAAGATTGCAACTGCTGATGCCTGGATGAAATGATACTTATTGAGTCTCTGGAACTGGCAGCGACATTGCCGAGACCTGGGAATAGATTCCTTCAGGAGAAGTATCTATTTCCCTTAGGTCTCGGCAATTCTTTCCATCGAACTTCCATCCCGCCACCTCTCACGTGCTCACGATTCAGGAAATGCCAGCCCGGCTAGAGCTAATTGCCTTGGTACCCTGTCATCTTGCAGAAGCTTCCCCATGGTGGACAATGGAAGTCTGCTTCCTTTCCTCTGTTCTTTCCTCTTTGATGTATGAGGAAAGAGTTAGGCTAATGCTTGATTGAAGGAATCTTCGAATATGCTTGCATATTCCCCTCACATCTTGTCTACTTACGGATTCACAGATTGAGGAATAGGCGCACACTGGTAAGACCTTGTCTTGAATTTGTGTGACCGAGATGATTAGTACTTTCTCATCACCGTCCTGGGCTCAGGGCAGCCTTTTGGCCGTCCGAGAATTCAGGATGGGTTTTGCGGCACTCACTGGTTTCGTTGGACAACAAAACCACAGTAGTGGCATTTGTCGACAAACAAGAGGCAATTGTTTTTTCCTCCTGTTTCATCTCAACATTTGCAGGTACTCGAGTGTTGTTCTGTTGCACACTCGATAGCTCAGTTAACCAGATGCATTCCTGGTGGGGATGTATTGGTAGGCAAGCCTGGCCTCAGGTTTGAGTGATCGGGACGGAACATGCTGCTCACTCTTTCTTCATGAAGATTCATGCAGAGACTGCTCGACTGAAATCCCTACCTTCCTTCTGTTGCCTCCCTGCACACAAGTCGGTAGTTTTTTTCTCGCTCCTTCATACCAGACCAGGGGCCGCTCCGTTGAGGCATACTGTCTTTTTGGTGAAAACTCCATATCTACGTTTTTTCCCCTCCGTATTTGTCCATTTCGCTAGGGGTTCACAAACATTGCTCACCCCGAGTTACAGACAAATACTTGAAGACTTCGCCTTCATCCGACCTGATTGCCGAGGCATCGAGAAGAATTCCGCTTGACCCAACCTCCTGTGCAGCTACACAAGAAGCAGTTCTTGAGGCAGTACATCCCTGTGTGTTTAGGACTGGGAGACTTTCCAGCTTTCCTTGCAAGCACAGGCTTTCTCGCCGAGCGGCAACGGATATAGCTGGATATCCCTTGAAGTCCTCTGCAACACTGTCCCAGGGACTGGATCCGTCTTCGCTGGTGGTGTCGTTGTCGGAACTTCTTCTTGGGTCAGAGTCGCTCGTCAAGTCTGGACTTCCTCGTCTTCTCCTCCAAAGGTTGCTTCTCTCCCCTTCATTTGTGTAGAACTTAGACCCTTCCGACCTAGTCTTCTATTTGAAGTAGCCTTCGTCTCCTCAGTCGAGAGTTAGTTACGGACGAGAAGCTTCTTCAGTGGTGCTGTCCCAGGGAACTTCTTGCCCCCCTCCTCCTTGGACTTTGTGTCGGTGATCCAGATCATTCGTTACTTTGTATAATTGGGAGCTGTGTTACTTTCCGAAAGGCTCGACATTCCTAACCTGGATGTCAACGTTTTCGCTAGTACTGTCTCTCCCAAGGAAGAATTGTCTAAGGACACATCTTCCTCCTGACTTCGCGAAGCGATCAAAGGAGGTACTTGGCAGCTGACGACAACGATACCAGTACCTTTCACCCGAGAGCTCATGAAGTCGATGGTTTGGTCCATCCCTCGCATTCTGGAAGTTTCTGTCAGTCTGGAAGCAAGATGTGGTCTCTTAGACCACACTCTTGTCTTCTTCCTTCGGTCTTGCCCACAGGTTCTTGGAACCCTTTTTCCTTGAGTCTGTGGTGGCTGCTCAACAAGTTGTGTTGTCTTACCTGGCTCCTTCAAGAGGATGAGTAGCATCTCGCCTAAGGTATTAGTTCTGGAAGTGAGAAGGATTCCGAGAGTGACTGGCCTCTCTTCCTCCTCCTTCCCTGTCCTCCAGCTTCTCCTCCTTAGGGACGAGAATAGGACTCAAACCAATAGCTGCTGGAACTGGCATTGATGCGGTAAGACTACACATCGTGCACCTGTTCTATTTTTCTTATAGAATCATAGGAGCAATTCCGCTCCTTCCTCTAGCAAGGGGAGGAAGTAGAGACTGGCAATAAGGGAACCCTATCTCGGCTTTTCCTTACTGCCTCCAACTCTAGATCCTTCCAGCCTATTTCGTAGGAGTTACTTTTCCTCACTCATGCGAAAAGGTCCAGTATCTGACATTTGATCTTGCAATTCCTACACTCCGATCAATATGTCAGAGGCACGGTACTCCTCCTCGCTCTTTCGACTGGGAGGAGTAACCCAGGTGTGCAGAACTCCAGTCGGTTCAGGAGGCTCACTCAGATTCCTCCCTCCAACCAGTGAGTCTTCGTAATGTAATGGACCGAGGGTTTGTGTATTATGTCGGAACAAATAACAATTTTTAAAGTAAATTGCATTTTTTCTAACTATGCAAACCCGAGGTCCTTTACACTTTATGCCCACCTCATGCCACCCCTCAATCTGAACTTGGACCGAAAGGCAAAGTGGAATGTTTGCATCTGGGCAGGCGGGTATCCCCGCCTACCTGGCGGTAGTTACTGCCTAACCACCTTGCTCAAGAGTTTAACGGCTGTTTCCAGCCTACGCCTGCAAGTAATTCCTAATGTAAAGGACCTCGGGTTTTTATACAGGCAAAAGTAATTCCTAATGTAAAGGACCTCGGGTTTGTATACAGTAGTTAGGAAGAATACAATTTACTTTAAAAATTGTTATTTGTTCCTACACAATATACAAACCCTTGGTCCTTTACATTAGGGATTACTTTCAGGCGTAGGCTGGAAACGGCCGTTAAACTCTTGAGCAAGGTGGTTAGGCAGTAACTACCTCCAGGTAGGCGGGGATACCCGCCTGCCCGGATGTAAACATTCCAGTGTGCTTTCAGCCGTCATGCGTTGCTGACGTGTTTTCGTTCTCTCTACCTGACTGTCGTTAAGCTCTTATTTTCCCGGTGGGATCTCTCTGTATTTCTTCCTACTTATGCTGAGTGATACTTGTCGCCTGCACTTAGAGATTCGCGGGCTGAGTGGAAGGTTACGGGCATCGTCGATAAGTTCCGCTTCCACGGCGCCCTTGGTGGCCTCCCCTGTCCTTTTTTCTCTTCCCGTAGGTTCTTCCTCCTCCCCTTAGAGTTCTCTCTCCTTCGCCCTCTTCGCTCACTCGTCGTGCGAAGACCCGGGGGAGTTGGCAATTGAGCGACCTCATCTAGAGTACCTCCTCCCGCTGCATAGGGCTGTTCCCGTTGTAGCGGGAGGAGCCTCCCTCTACTAAACATCTTTGTTTTTCTTTCAGGTTGACAGTGAGCATCGCAGACACAGCAGTAGTTGGCTGGATATATCAAGAATATCTTGCATGAAGCAGTCCCGACATTCATTCAGTGTTGCTTCGGGATCGACCACAATACCTGATTAGATGACATATTTCCACGTCGGAATCGCTCTGACTCTGTTCCCGCCGATGTAGATCGATCGCTGTCATTGCTGGTTTTCATGTATGCTGTTGCAATGCTTCCTGCGTATCTGTGGTCCATCTGCTCCTGCTGTTCCCTGTGTTATGCTCTTGTCAACTCGACGACAGTCTGTGGGCTGCTCTCCTGGTCTCCTGCCGCAGCCGCCCTGATCGCTCCTGTTGCTGCTGGTGACTTTCAAATGACATTCTGTCCGTTGCAGTAGCTCCTGCCTTCCGAACTGCTAACGTAGCTCCTGCATCGAATGTCCTGATCGTGCCCGCTTCTTCTCTTAGTGATCGTGCCCAGGGCCGCTTCCATTGTGTTCCTGCTAGCTGCCCTGGAGGTTACGATGTCTGCCATCCTGTAGAAGATGTTGGCGTGAAAGGGAAGGAAGTGGCCTTGTGGAAGTGACATTCCTGGCCGTTGCATAGCTCCTGCTCTCCAAACCTTCGCCGTAGCTCCTGCATGGGCTGTCCTGATCATTCCTGCCGCTTCTGGCGGTCGTGCCCGGGGCCGCTTCCATGCGTTCCTGTCAGCTGCCCCAGAGGTTACGATGTCCGCCATCCTGTAGAAGATGTCGGCTTGAAGATGTAGGAAGTGGTCCTGTTGAGGTGATGTTCCTGGCCGTTGCAGTAGCTCCTGCCTTCCGAATTGCTGCCGTAGCTCCTGCATCGGCTGTCCTGATCATGCCTGCTGCTTCTCCTGGTGGTGGTGTCCTGGCTGCGTCCATTGTGTTCCTGCCGGGCTACCCTGGAGGTTACGATGTTTCTTGTTCACCATCCTGTAGAAGATGTCGGAGTGGAGGTGAAGGAAGCCGTCCTGTGGAAGTAGCCACCGTCTTCTTCATCTTATCTTCGATTTCGTCTTCTGCAGCGTCTTCACTTCCTCTCCCGAGGTCCAAGGGGGTCCCGAGAATCGGAGAGACCTCCATCGGTCGAAGGAAAGGAATGCTGCTTCTTGCCCTTGATGCCCTTGGACGTCTAGGGACTGCCTCCTTCCGAGGAGGCAGTGGGTCTCTCGTTGGCTCTTCCCGACCTTCGGGTTAGGAAACCGATTGGCATAGCCATGGGTTTTGTGTTTCGGAAGCCGCGGGCGCGCAGACCTCAGTTTGTGATCCCGTTCCCGAGTCTTACAGGTTCCGCCTCTAAGATGGGGGCTGCTTCAGGCGCTCGTTCGCGACCGCTTCGAGTGCTCGAGATTCTATGGAATATAGAGTATTCCGATCTGGTCTGGAGAGATTTTCCTGGGCCCAGTTCGGGAGCAGCGTGAGAGAAAGTGCCGAGGCACCGAGGTGTCTTGGCTCCTCTTCCTGCCAGCACCGCAAGCGCTCCCCGAGTGTTTCCCAGTGCTCGGTCGGGTTCCCAGCCTGGTGTCTCGATCTGTCGGTTCGAACACCAGAAGAAGCAGGGAAGAGATTCACTTTGGGAGTCCTGCGGGACTTCTAAGGAACTGACTCTCTTCCGGGAGACAAGTTTCTCTCGTTGACCGATTCGCATTCTCCTGTGGGATCTTGCGTTTCGGAGGCCGCGAGAGCGCGGCCTCTCAAGGCCACGCCCTCGTTGCCAGTCTTGGAAGTCTGCGTCTAAGACTGGTTCTGTGCTTGGCTCTTTCGATCTATTAGGAAACAAAGCAGCCGCTCCCGATTTTCGGAAGTCTCGTGGGTAGCTCGAATTCTATGAATCACGAGCTCTCTCCTTACGAGAGGCACAGGACGAGAGAAAGTGCCGAGACACCCAGGTGTCTGGTTGCCGGGACACCCAGGTGTCGGGGTGCCACGACGCCAGGTGTCTCGATACTGCCCACCAGCTGCTTCGGTTGCTCGGCCGGGCTTCGTTCTTGTGTCTCGAACTTTAGGGTTCGAGCATGCAAGGTAGCAGACACAGAATTCCCCTTTGAACCCTCTTCTCGAGGGGCCTCGGCCTCGAAGGAGTTTAGAGTTCGGGAAACTAGCAATTGTTCACAGCAGACGAGTCCGGCCTGCCCAATTATGATTGTGTTGGCGCAATTGGCTCGGCTCGGCCCCCCGGTCGCACTTACGAGACTGGCTTGGCTCGACTTGGCTTGCCAGACTGGCTCGGGTCGGCCCCCGGTCGCACTTACGAGACTGGCTCGGCTCGACTTGGCTTGCCAGACTGGCTCGGCTCGGCTCGACTCGACTCGGCTTGCCAGACTGGCTCGGCTCGGCCCTACACGGTTTTTTCCGATTCGGGTTCTCAGCTATGTTCGATTGAACTTTTTTGCTCTTTCCAGGAAAGCGCTTTGCCACGGCACAAGTGCTCTTCTTTCCCCATGTGGCAGTGATCTCCTTCGGTTGATTATCGCTCACGGTCCGCCTCTCCTGCTTATCATACTGGCAGGACAGGTAGGGATACTCTTTTCTCCTCACCTGTTCTCTTCTGCTCTCGGTTGTTCCGAGAGGCGCGAGACAGACAGAGAGAGCTCCGACGAAATTTTCTTTCGGAGTTCGGCTGCCTGGCGTGCTTTGGGTATCGATCCCCCGATTCTCTCGTATTATAACCAGGTAGCCGAGGAGGGTTTCATGGGATCTGTCAGGGTCTCCCTCCAAGGGGAGAGGTACAGGAGTTTCACGCATCGGAAACAGCGAGGGTCTTCTTCTTCAAGTTACGATCGCCCCTGTGTTCTTGGGGAACTTCGCGCCGACGAATTGGCGCGAGGATCCCTTTGACAGAACCGCGGCTCCCCCAATGAATAACGTTCATAACTCGCAACCCTTGCAGTTTCCGATGGGCCGAGAGTGTCAGGGACCGCCGCGGTCCTGACTTCAGAGAGCGTTCTCGACCTGATGAATTCTTTTCTTCGAAGGAGTTAATTCAGGTCGAGACACCAAGCTTCCACCCCTGCCTCGACAGAATATGAATTCTTCTTGCCTCGGAGGGTCTTGCCGACTGCAGTTTTTTGGGCAATTCTGGTGCTAAGAAGAAGGACTTTGTTCCAGTTCGGATCTCCGGTTTCGTAAGTCCCAAGTTGGCTCGACCCTTGGGAACGAACCTTTACTTGGTTCTGCCTTTCTCTTTCAGAGATTTGCCAGATACCCCGGTAATCAAGATTCCCACCAGGGCACTGACTTGTCCTTTGGACAATGGCCAAGAACTTTGGGTCTTAGTCATCTCAACTCGACCTTGAGTTCAAGCCAGCCCCCCTCAACTCCTTAGCTAAGAAATGCTAGGCTTCAGAAGAAGATTGCAACTCCTGATGCCTGGATGAAATGATACTTATCGAGTCTTTGGAACTGGCAGCGACATTGCCGAGACCTGGGAATGGATTCCTTCAGGAGAAGTATCTATTTCCCTTAGGTCTCGGCAATTCTTTCCATCGAACTTTCATCCTACCACCTCTCCCGTGCTCCTGATTCGGGAAATGCCAGCCAGCTAGAGCTAATTGCCTTGGTACCCTGTCATCTTGCAGAATCTTCCCTGTGGTGGAAAATGGAAGTCTGCTTCCTTTTCCCTGTTCCTTCCTCTTCGATGTATGAGGAAAGAGTTAGGCTAATGCTTGATTGAAGGAACCTTCGAATATGCTTGCATATTCCCCTCACATCTTGTGTCTACTTACGGATTCACAGATTGAGGAATAGGCACACACTGGTAAGACCTTGTCTTGAATTTGTGTGACCGAGACGATTAGTACCTTCTCATCACCGTCCTGGGCTCAGGGCAGCCTTTTGGCCGGCCGAGAATTCAGGATGGGTTTTGCGGCACTCACTGGTTTCGTCGAACAACAAAACCACAGTTGTGGCATTTGTCGACAAACAGGAGGCAATCGTTTTTTCCTCCTGTTTTATCTCGACATTTGAAGGTACTCGACTGTTGTTCTATTCCACACTCGATAGCTCAATTAACCAGATGCATTCCTGGTGGGGATGTATTGGTAGGCAAGCCTGGCCTTGGGTTTGAGTGATCGGGACGGAACATGTTGCTCACTCTTTCTTCATGAAGATTCATGCAGAGACTGCTGGACTGAGAAATCCCTACCGTCCTTCTGTTGCCTCCCTGCACACAAGTTGGCAGTGTTTTCTCGCTCCTTCATACCAGACCAGGGGCCGCTCTGTTGAGGCATGCTGTCTTTTGGTGAAAACTCGATATCGACGTTTTTTCCCTCTGTATTTGTCCGTTTCGCTAGGGATTCACAAACATTGCTCACCCCGAGTTACAGACAAATACTTGAAGACTTCGCCTTCATCCGACCTGATTGCCGAGGCATCGAGAAGAATTCTGCTTGACCCAACCTCCTGTGCAGCTACACAAGAAGCAGTTCTTGAGGCAGTACATCCCTGTGTGTTCAGGACTGGAGACTTTCCAGCTTTCCTTGCAAGCACAGGCTTTCTCGCCGAGCGGCAACGGATATAGCTGGATATCCCTTGAAGTCCTCTGCAACACTGTCCCAGGGACTGGATCCGTCTTCGCTGGTGGTGTCGTTGTCGGAGCTTCTTCTTGGGTCAGAGTCGCTCGTCAAGTCTGGACTTCCTCGTCTTCTTCGCCGAGGGTTGCTTCTCTCCCCTTCATTTGTGAAGAACTTAGACCCTTCCGACCTAATCTTCTATCTGAAGTAGCCTTCGTCTCCTCAGTCGAGAGTTAGCTACGGACGAGAAGCTTCTTCAGTCATGCTTTCCCAGGGAACTATTTCCTGGGTGGCATGCGACTCTCATTTAGGGTTCCTGTCCGGGCTCTGCACTCGCCCTACGAGAGTCGTGTCGGATAGAGATATGCCCTCTTAGGTCCATCTCTCATATTACCCTGGCCTTGGCGTAGAAGATGGAAGAACAGGGATGTGGATCATACCTCGACTCCTTCTCGGATGTCGTAGGTGGACTCCGAATCCATTGGCATCGACTGTCAGGTTCGAGTCCTTCTTGTTCCCCTCCTCCTTGGACTTTGTATCGATGATCCAGAGCCTTCGTTACTTTGTCCTATTGGGAGCTGTGGTACTTTCCGAAAGGTTCGACATTCCTAACCTGGATGTCGTCAACGTTTTCGCTAGTACTGTCTCTCCCAAGGAAGAAGTGTCTAAGGACACATCTTCCTCCTGACTTCGTGAAGCGATCAAAGGAGGTACTTGGCAGCTGACAACGACGATACCGGTACCTTTCACCTGAGAGCTCACGAAGTCGATGGCTTGGTCCATCCCTCGCGTTCTGGAAGAATATGTCGGTACCACTGGTGCTGAAGGCGGGTGTGTGGTCCCAACAGACTACCTTCACCTCCTTCTACCTCCGGCATGTTGCACACAAGTCCTTGGACACTTTTTCCTTGGGTCCTGTGGTAGCTGCTCAACAAGTTGTGTAGCTTATCCAGCTCCCCTAACGGGACAGGTTGCATCTCGCCTGTGTTGTACGGTTGTGATTGGTAGAATGAATGTTGAGTGACTGGCCTCTCTTCTTTCTCCCCATCCTGGCTCTCTTCCCACGGGCGGGGAGCGGACATGCCGTTACAAGCTGGACCGGGCGATCGAGGCAGATAAGCACATAACGGGAGCTCCCGTTCTATTTCCGTTCAGGTTAATAGAAGCAACCCCACTCCTTCCTCTTTCAAGGGGAGGAAGGAGACCATGACTGAGACAAACCCAATGCTTGTATTTGCCTTATTGTCATCCGACGTCAAATTCTTCCTAGCCTACTTTGCATGAACTGACGTTTCCTCTTTTATGCAAAGGGACCCAGAAGTCTGACAACTGATCCTGCGTTTCTTACAACCCGATCTTTTGTCAGAGGTAGTTTTTCCCTTCCTCGCTCTCACAACCAGGAAGGGAAGACAAGGTGGTGAACTCCAGTCAGTTCAGAGAGACTTTATCAGATTCCTCCCTCCAATCAGTGAGTCTCCTAATGTAAAGGACCGAGGGTTTGTATATTGTGTCGGAACAAATAACAATTTTTAAAAGTACAGGCAGTCCCCGGTTTACGACAGGGGTTCCATTCTTACGCCGCGTCGTAAACCGAAAATCGTCATAAACCGGAAAATCGTCGAAAATCGTCAAAAATCATAAGAAAACCTTACTTTTAATGCTCTGGGTGCATTGAAAACGATGTAAACTGCATTTTTATTGAGTTTTTCATCAAAAAAACTTCAAATTATGATTATTCTGCCGTTTTGGAGCCATATTTCTTCCGTCGGATCGGCGTACGACGCGTCATAACCCCGGAACATGCATCGTAAACCGGGAAATAATTTCTGATGAATATATTTGAAAAGCGTCGTAACCTCGGAACGTCGTAAGCCGGACCCGTCGTAAACCGGGGACTGCCTGTAAATTGTGTTTTTCCTAACTATACAAACCCGAGGTCCTTTACACTTTATGCCCACCTCATGCCACCCCTCAATCTATACCTGGGCCGAAAAGCAACTGGAATGTTTACATCCGGGCAGGCGGGTATTCCCGCCTACCTGGAGGTAGTTACTGCCTAACCACCTTGCTCAAGAGTTTAACGGCCATTTCCAGCCTACGCCTGAAAGTAATCCGTAATGTAAAGGACCAGGGGTTTGTATATTTAGGAAAAATACAATTTACTTTTAAAAATTGTTATATCACGTTGTTTTCGTTATTTCGTTTATTTATATAACGCTGAAGGATAAATTGATGCTTGAAGTTAAATTCGTGATTTAGAAATTGCGTTGGTATTACTACCAGCTGGGCATGCGGTTGGTAACAGTGGGAAGCCCACGGTATCAACCGCCCAGCTTCACGCATTCTCTTTACTTTACGACCTCATCTGAAGCGGACGTTTGTTCCGACACAATATACAAACCCTCGGCCCTTTACATTAGGGATTACTTTCAGGCATAAGCTGGAAACAGCCGTTGAACTTCAAACATGGTGGTTAGGCAGTTAACTACTGTCCGGGAGGCAGGAGTACCCCCTGCCCGGATGTAAACATTCCAATTTGCTTTCGGCCGTCGTGGAATGCAGACGTTGTTCCTTCGCTCTATGCCTGACTGCCTTTTTTAACCTTTTCAGTGGGAAAATTCCTTGTTTTCTTTCTAGCATGAATGTTGATAAACCTTCTAAACCCTCCTATCCCCAGCGTGTGTGTCCTGGGGTAGGAGGCAAGAAATGTAACACCTTTAGATCTAGTGTTGACACGGACCCACACGCTCTCTGCCCATCTTGCAGGGGACGTGTGTGTTCGTGCGACGCTCCTTGTAGCGAGTGTTGTTCTTGATCTCCCGAGCAATGGAAGAGGTTCGAAGGGAGGAGATGTTGCCATTGGAAGCTAGCCAAGGAATCGTCCGAGGGTAACGCCCCCGATGACTCCAGTGGTGGCTAATGTGTCAAGTTCATTTCTCCCTCCCTGCGAACTTGCCCTGCTTGCTTCCTCTCCCTCAGGTGAGGACTCCCCTTCCCCTTCCTCTTTCGTTTCATCGGGTGTGGAGGTGCGTGGGTGGGCGGTTGACGAGGACATCCTCTCAGGGGTCTCTTATTCTGGAGGGAAGTTTTTTACCCCGGAACGAGCAGAGACTTCCCAGCCTAACCTGACTTTTTCCTCAGGTTTTGGGTTGGATAGCCAGGCGTCAGACCTATCCTTGGCCTGGCTACACCTGGGTCTACCTGGCGTTCCATCACTAGAGTGCCTGGTATCGCATCTGTCTGGCGCTTCAGTAACAACACACGTGGCAACCACAATCACCACCACCTCTGTTACCATGTCAGGATTTGCTAAGCTGCCCATGTTGGTGGCTTCTCACCTGGACACCCAGGTTTCAGCTGCCCCTGCCGTTCACCATGCAGTATTGCTGCCTCCTGGGTTCCTGGCCCTGCTCTCACGACCGGGGTCTTCCTACATGGTTACGTCAACAGTGCCGTATGTGACTGTTCCTGCCCCTGTTGCTGACCTTGGCTCTGTGATGACAATGATTCCGGCTCCTCGCTTCCCTGTCACCCAGCCTGGCACATCGTCTGACTCGCTCCCCATACCTTTGACCCTGGCTCGGCCTGGCCTGGCTGCTCGCGCGCCACCTGTGCCTTCATTCCCGGCCCCGCCTCCTTATGTTCCTGGCTGCCGTGTGGATGTTCCCACCCCGGTAACTGCTGGCCCGAGCACCGCGTACGTTGCCCGGGTTGTGCCTGCTGCTGTGGCCCCCCTGGCTGCTCCTGCTTTGTTGGCTGTGCCTGCATGGCTTGGGGACTTAACCACAATCCTGAGGAAGATGGCAAATAGGAAGTCAAAGAAGAGATCAAGAAAGGTGCCGTCGTCTTTGTTTTCGTCATCGTCATCGTGTTCGTCTGCTACCTCTTCTTCTCCTTCCGAGGCTTCCCGGCCAAAGAAGAAGAAGTCTGCCTCTCCCCCCACAAGAAGTCTCACACCGAGACTTCTAAGGGACTGCCTCCTTCCACAGGGAAGGCAGTGGGATCTCTCGCTGGCTCTTCCCGATCCGGGTCTGTCGCATTGGGAGCCAAGGGCGTGCAGACCATGGTCCGCACCCCCCCCTGCTCTGCCTAAGAAACCTGCTTCCAAGGCCAGTGGGTCCACATTGGACACTCGTGTGCGAGTTGCTCTGAGTACCCGGATTTCCAAGGAGACCCGGGTACCCCGGGCTGATATTGGAGAAACTTCTCGCCGTACAGACCCGGGCATGGGGTGAGAGAAAGAGTCCGGGCATGCAAGTGCCCTGACTCTTCCTGCTGGCACCCCCGTGAGTGCCAAGCCAGGTTCCCGGGAAAGTGCTTCGGTCCCTCGGGTCCGAACGCCTGGAGAAGCAGAGAAGAGGTCCCCTGCTCAGTCTTCCCGAGAGGCCACGTGCTCGACTCCTCCCAGTCCCCGGCCACATCTGCGCAGCCAGCTTGGCTCGGCTCATGCGGGCCGCTCCGCTCTCCTTGGGAGACTGTTTCGCCTAGGCTAAAGCACTCTCCTCGACCCGGGCTGCCGTCACCACCGCGAGTTGGTAGCCACTCCTGGCCCGCTGCCCCTGTTGGTTCTGCCGCAAGGCCAGCGGGAGCGCCCAATCCTCCTCGCCTGTCCCCTCCACCTCTTGGGCTCCTTCCAAGGGGCACGAGTCGGACAGGAAGAATTCTGGCAAGTTTTCTCCCCAGGGTTCTATCTCGGGGGCATATGTACCTGGCTCGGTCCTCAGCTGGACCAGGTCTTACACCCATGTGGTGCAGGAAGGATCACGGGGGTCTGCTGAGGTTCTCCCTCCTGCAGGGAGAGTAGATCGGGAGGACTGCACTCTGGAAAGACTTGAGGGTCCTCTTCCCCAGGATGCGGACACCCCCGAGATACAGAGGACATTTGCAGAGGTTATTGTGCTGATTCGTCAGCACAATGACCTCGGGGAAGGGACCCCAGCCTCAACTGTGGATCGTCTGTCAAGCCTTGAATCCTTTTGGGGACCCAAGAAGGAACCCAAGGCTTCGGTGGGGCTGCCGTGGTCCACGCTTGCAGAAGGGGTCCTCGACCAGGTGAATAGTCTTGTGTCTGGGCAAGACAGTTCGCTTAGATTGGGCCGCTCAGATAAGCTTCTTCCCTTCCCTCTGCCTCGCCAGAAGCGCTTCTACACTCCAGTGGAGAGGGCTTTGCCGACTAAACAGGTTGACCTGGACCTGGCACGTCTGGATCGGGGTCTGATGTTGCAACAGCTTATTGCAGAGAGCATCTCCCTCTCTCAGCAAGAAGCTGCAACCCTGGGAGCCACCGCCATGGCGGCCTTCCAGGCAGTCTCCTGGCTCGATCTGTGGTCCTTCACAGTATTGAAGGTAGCTGCTTCCTCGGGCGCTATCGTACCTGGGGAGGACTCCGCCTTTGGGAGACTGTGCCAGTATGGAGGTAGGGCCATCTCCTACCTCGCCCACCAGACGGCAAACCTGGTCCTGAAGCGGAGAGACGCCGTTCTCTCTCGCTTCTCCAGGTCTGTAGGACCTGAGTCAGCAATGACCCTGCGGAATGGACCGTTCCGCCTCTCTCTTCCCTTGGGAGTTGGTGGATGCCGCGGTAGGCAAGCGCCGTGCCGATGACAGCAAGTGGCTTGTACACCAGGCAGTGGCCAAGACCTCTGGGTCTTCGAATCCCACTGCAGCCAGGCCCTTGGGGCCAGGCTGGCACTTCCTCTGCCCCTAAGAGGTCCCAATCTTCGAAGGGGTCCCGTGGAAACACCCCGCTTTCTTCCTCCTCTAGAAAGGGTGGGCCTTTCCGCCCCTTTCAGCCCACTTTCCAATCCGGTAAAAGGGGCAACGGGAAGAAGAAGAAGGGGAAACGCTAGGGGCGGTGTTCCCCCCCAAAAGCTGCCGAAGGGGGGGGGGGGGGGGGGCATGCCTGTTGAGCCATTGGGCAACATGGCAGCGACACGGAGCCGAGACCTGGATAGTGGATGTCCTTCGGGAGGGATATCTACTACCCTTTGAGCCTCGGCCTCCCCTCACCTACACTCTAGTCCATCTCTGCATGTACGTCCAAGGGTCTCAGAAGGACACGGCACTACAGCAAGAAGTACAAGCCATGCTGAGCAAGGGTGCTGTAGAAGTCGTGTCAGACCAGTCGCCAGGCTTTTACAGCTGTATCTTTCTCGTAGGGAAAGCCTCAGGGCGATGGAGACCGGTCATAGACCTCTCTCCCTTGAACCGTTTCGTTCGCCAGACTCGGTTCTTGATGGAAACAGTGCAATCCGTGCTTGCTTCCATCAGGGAGAACGACTTCATGCTTATGGTGGACTTGAAGGATGCATATTTCCAAATACCCATTCATCTATCCTCTTGCAAGTACCTCTGCTTTGTCCTCGGGGAGATGGTCTTCCAATTCAGGGCACTTTGCTTTGGGCTCTCGACCGCTCCCCAGGTGTTCACAAGAGTCTTCTCGCCCATGTCAGCTTGGGCCCACTCGCATGGGATACGTCTACTGAGGTATCTTGACGACTGGTTAGTCCTGGCGAGCTCTCGCTCACAGTTGCTACAGGACAGGGATCAGCTTCTCGAGTTTTGCCGCGATCTTGGGATCATGGTGAATCTTGAGAAGTCAGACCTCACCCCGAAGCAGAGGATAAAGTACCTGGGCATGCTGATAGACTCGGTGGCGGTGAAAGTCTTTCCCTTGGACTCTCGTATCAGCAGGTTCAGGCAGGCAGCACAGCTGTTCCTGTCACGACAGGAGCAGCCAGCTCGGCAATGGCAAGCCGTCATTGGTCACCTGTCATCGCTGGAGAAGCTAGTACCTCATGGGCGTCTTCACCTGCTGTCTGTACAGTGGAGACTAAAGGAGTTTTGGTCCCAGTCCTGAGACCCCCCGTCCTTCCTCATCCTCTTTCCGAGGAAGTGAGGGAGGACCTTCGCTGGTGGATGGACGACAGGAACCTCTTGATAGGAGTATCCCTCCATACTCCCCCTCTGGACATGCTGCTGTTCTCAGATGCATCGACCGAGGGATGGGGCTCACACCTGGAGGAGTTGCTGACTTCGGGAGTGTGGCACCGAGACGACAAGCTCCTTCACATCAACATCCTGGAACTAAAGGCAGCCTTCCTGGCTCTGCAAGAGTTCCGGGATTGAGTGATGGGACACTCCATGGTACTGATGAGCGACAATACCATGGTAGTGGCATACGTCAGCAAGCAGGGGCCCCTAGTGTCCCTCCCGCTCCACCAGTTGACAGTGCAGGTGCACGAGTTGGATGTGGCTCACTCGGTAGAGCTGTCAGCCAGGACATTTCCAAGCAAGAGGACTGTCGTGGCAGACAAGCTCAGCCGCCAAAATCAAGTGATAGGGACCGAATGGTCCCTCCACTGGGAAGTGATGGAAAAGGTATTTGACCTGTGGGGGTGCCCAGCCATCAATCTGTTCGCCACCTGGCTCAACAGAAAACTCCAGGTCTTCTGTTCGGTTGTGCCGGACCCATGGCCCGCTGCGGAGGACACGTTCCAGCACCCGTGGGACAACCTCGACGTGTACGCCTTTCCTCCGTTCTGTCTGATTCGCCGAGTGATGATCACACTCCGAATCTCAGGATGGTTCTGGTGGCACCCAAATGGCCACAAGCCTTTTGGTATCGTGACCTGCTAGCTCTCCTCTCCGAGGCGCCAAGAGAGATCCCCCACTGGCCCAACCTGCTGTGTCAGCCCCACATAAAGCAGTACCACCAGGCATTGCAGTCCCTGTGTCTTCACGGCTGGAGGTTATCCACCATCTCTTTGGTAGCAAAGATGAACTGCCATAAGTTCATCTTTGCTGATGCCACCATTCGTCATGAGCCTAACAGACTCATGAAGAGTTCTTTCTGGGGAGACAACCTTTTCCCAGAAGATGAAGTCTCCAGTGTCCTGGGCGAAGCAACCAGGGCCAACCAGAGTCTGCGCTCCCGGTGGGGTATCTCCGCTTTTAAGTGGAAGACCTCTGAGTTTGGCGGTTCCCAGAATAGGCCTGGGAAACGTTACAGGAAGCACAGGAGACCACAACATCAGGCGGTTGTTCAGGCAGTTCCAGTCTCGACGGTGAGCCAACCGTCCACCTCCAAGGCCCAACCCCAACAGTATGTGCTGGTTCAACCAGCCCAATCCCTTGCTGCGCCTACGTACGTCTCCTCGCCGGTGTACAACCCTACCTATGAAGGCCGTGGGGTCTTTCACGGCCTTAATAGGAGCGCAAGGGTGGGTAGAGGTCGAGCCCCCTTCAGAGGCAAGGCTGGATCCGTCTCCCGGGGGAAAAGTGGCCGCGGTAGAGGAAACAAACCTGCTTCCTCCCACTGAGACCAGTCAGGTAGGTGGACGCCTATACTGGTTCAGAGACCAGTGGTCCTTCAGTCCTTGGGCACACAGCATTGTGTCCAAAGGTCTGGGTTGGAGCTGGATCAAGGGCCCCCCCTCCCCTGACCAGATTTTACCAACCTTCCTCCAAAGCCCTACAGGACTTTGTGACGGAGCTACTCAACAAGAGAGCAATAAAGAAAGTGAGGCACCTCAAGTTTCAAGGCAGGCTGTTCACTGTCCCCAAGAAAGGTTCCGGCCAGCAAAGAGTGATTCTAGATCTGTCGCGTTTAAATCTCTACATACAATGCGACAAGTTTCGCATGCTTACAGTTGCTCAAGTACGGACTCTACTGCCGCGTGGAGCCGTCACCACCTCTATCGATCTTTCAGAAGCTTACTATCACGTCCCAGTTGTGCGGAACTTCTCTCCCTTCCAATTGAACAGGGAGAAGTCCCGCCTGACTCCGGAGTCTCGGTTTCAATGGCTGGGTCTCCAGTGGGACCTAACCTCGTACAAGCTATCCCTTCCGCCGGCCAAGCGGAAGGAAATAGCTGCTGCTACCAGAAAGTTTCTGAAAGGCAAAGTAGCCTCCCGCCGGACTCAAGAGAGGATTCTCGGCTCTCTTCAGTTTGCTCCAGTGACAGACCTGCTCTTAAAAGCGAGATTAAAAGACATAAACAGAGTGTGGCAGAGACGAACCAATGTCAGGCTCAGAGACAGAGTCTCTTCAGTCCCTCAAATCCTGAAGAAAAGGCTTCGCCCGTGGTCCACAGTCCAGGGTCTCGAAGTCTGTCCCACTTCAGTTCCCTCCTCCAGCTCTGGTAATCCACACAGACGCTTCATTAAGCGGCTGGGGAGGATACTAACCAAAACAAAAAGTACAAGGGACTTGGTCTACAATGTTCCGTCAGTTCCATATAAACACCTTGGAAGCTATGGCAGTGTTTCTAACCCTCAAGAAACTTCGCCCCGCCAGCCAGATTCACATCAGGTTGGTGTTAGACAGCGCCGTGGTGGTTCATTGCATAAACAGGGGCGGCTCCAAATCAAGTCGCGTAAATCAAGTGATGTTTGCCATCTTCTCTCTGGCGAACAAGCACGGCTGGCATCTGTCAGCCACCCACCTAGCGGGAGTGTGGAACGTGGTGGCGGATTCTCTGTCCAGACTAAGTCCGTTGGAGACGGAATGGTCCCTGGACGGGGAATCATTCAACTGGATCCACCGCCGGGTTCTGGGACTCCAAGTGGATCTGTTCGCCACGGAGAGCAATCACAAACTTCCCTGTTATGTGGCTCCCAATCTGGATCCCCATGCCTATGCTACGGACGCAATGTCTATAGATTGGAACAGTTGGGAGAGAATCTACTTGTTTCCCCCAATAAACATGCTGTTGAAAGTCCTGCACAAACTCAGGTCATTCAAGGGTCGGGTAGCCTTGGTAGCCCCCTATTGGCCGAAGAGCAACTGGTTCCCCCTTCTCCTGGAGCTCAAGTTGCGGTGTCATCAGATACCCAGACCCAAACTGACTCAAGTAGTACAAACCAAGACTGTGTCAGCTTCCTCAAAAGTCCAGGATGCACTGTCTTTATGGACTTCATTAAGTTTGCCGCACAGAAGGGAGCAAACATTGACCCCGTTAACACTCTGTTTCTGGAACCTGATAAGCGAGATTCTACTCTCAGACAATATGATTCTGCAGTCAAAAAACTAGCATCCTTTTTGAAGGCATCTGAAGCTCAAACTATGACTACTAACCTAGCGGTTACCTTCTTTAGGTCTTTGTTTGAAAAAGGCCTGGCTCCGGCCACTAATTACTACAGCTAAATCAGCTTTGAAGAAGGTGTTCTTATATGGCTTCAAGATTGACCTAACAGATTCATACTTTTCTTCCATCCCTAGAGCATGCGCCCGTTTGAGGCCGGTAACACGCCCACATTCTGTTACCTGGTTCCTTAACGACGTTCTGAAGCTTGCCTCAGATATTGATAATTCTCAGTGCTCTTATCTGGATCTGTTAAGGAAGACCTTATTCCTGATTAGTTTAGCTTCAGGTGCCAGAATCTCAGAGCTGTCCGCTCTCTCCAGAGGTGTCGATCACATTGATTTCCTCCCGTCGGGAGAAGTTCTCCTTTCCCCTGATCATACGTTCCTAGCGAAAAATGAAGACCCTCGGGACAGATGGTCTCCTTGAAGGTGGTGCCTCTTCCACAAGACCAATCCTTATGTCCAGTCCATACCTTAAGGGCTTACTTACAAAGAACTTCTCAGTGTACGTCTGATCCTCTTTTTATCAGGGAAAAAGGTGGAACTCTTTCGTTGAAAGCTATAAGACAGCAAATTCTGTATTTCATTAAACAAGCTAACCCGGATTCAGTGCCTAAGGCTCATGATATCCGTGCGGTGGCTACTTCTACCAATTATTTTCATAATATGGATTTTGCTGAACTTACCAAGTACACGGGATGGAAATCACCTCTAGTGTTCAAACGCCACTATCTAAAATCACTCGAAGCTCTGAAATTTTCTACAGTGGCTGTGGGGAGTGTCATTCCCCCACCTTAATTTATCCTTAGTCCTTATCCTTTCCCCCCCCACCCGCCTGCCTCATTTATTTCTCTGCCTGTTCTCCTGGATCAATCATGCCTCACTGCCTAGCTCCTCATTATTGATACTAGTATTGTTAACCTTAAGAATGTCTTGGTGTATATGTTTTTGCCATGCTGTTGTTTAGATTTAGCCTAAGAGGTACCTTGTTTGTTTTGCATTATGCTTTCTGTACCTCTCCTTTTGTGTTGAGTAATTTATATTACTCTTGTCATTGCATTGTATTGTGTTATGTGTATTCATTTCACCTGTACTTACCTGTGATCTGATACACTGTTAATTGTTTTGAATTTTTCATATTAAATCTAGTTTTGCATAGCATGTGCTTTTATTCATTTTCACCTCCTCTTTATTTTTGTATCTTTGCAGTCTTGGCATGATTCTCTGTTACTCTTTCGCCGGGTGACACAGGGACGAGCTCAGAAAAGGGATTTTGACAAAGGAAAAATTTATTTCTGAGGGAGGCCCTGTGTCACCCAGCAACCCTCCCAGTGTCTGGTTTCCCCCCCGGTTGGGCATGCCAAGCCTGGGGGTGGTGCTAGCCTGGAATGAGTTCAGATGGCGCTGGGGTCGCCGCTTGGCGGGTGGGTGAGTGTGGGAGCTGGTACGGCTCTCCGCTCTTCCGAGGGGTTTTGCCATTGGGATATCTTTCGAGTGTGGTTCTGTGGTTGTGATTCCTTCACTCAGCCTTGCTTATACCGACATCTTCATTATAGAAGACGCTCGATCTGGGGGTAGTAACTCCAGCATTCCTGAAAGCTTTTTTCTCTGGTATATTTAGCAATATTTATACCTAGAAATTTGTGTTAGTATGGAATTTCGCCGGGTGACACAGGGCCTCCCTCAGAAATAGATTTTTCCTTTGTCAAAATCCCTTTTATCATGAAAATGTCATTTTGGCATCGGTTCAATTTCTGTGTAAAGATAACCATGGGGGAAAGTGTCGTCCCTGAGGGGTTCTAGTGCTTGGTCTTCAAGACCTAAATTTCATAATCAGTCAGTCAATCACACCATCTGTCATACTTGTTAAAACAAGAGTCAAATGTGTTATTTCATGTCCAGTAGTTTTGATTAAAATACTTTTCGCTCCAGCTTAATTTACAGTTGAGTTTGATGGCAAATCGAGCTTAGGGGTTTCATCCATGTTGCCGATGCATGATAATTTATACAGTAGCCATTTGCAGCTTGAGCATTGTTTCCTCAGCCTCAGCTACAACTTGCAGTTTAAATTTAGCAGAATATTTCCTTGGCGATCTTTTCTCCATGGCAAATAAGGGTACAGTGAACCCCCCGTATTTGCGGGGGGATGCGTCCCCCCCCGCAAATAGCTAAAATCTGTAAATACTTAAAACCCCTCGAAAAACACTTAGAACTGCCCATTTTGATAGTTTAAACACAGAAAAACCCTGTAAAAATACATATACCTGAGTATTTTAAGTGTTTTATCACAAAAAGTGCATTTATCCATGAAAATTAAATGAAAATACAGTAATTAGTGAATATATCTCAGTGAAAAATACCGCGAGTAGGCGAATTTTCCGTGAATAATGGCTAGATATGTTCCACAGAGAAACCCGCAAATGCGTGAGTCCGCGAATCATGAGAACGCGAATACGGGGTGTTTACTGTATAGATTAATGTAAAAACATGTCAGTCCTATTCTACTTAACGTCGTTTGTAACATAACTGTGGTAATTGTTTACCTGTCATACAATGGTTGAAATGCAAGCAAAACAGCTGTTGTTATCCGATTCGGTTGTTCATAGCAAAACAGCTGTTTCTTGTTCGGTTGTTTGTGGCTGTACACGTTTACACAACAAGTGTAATGTTACTAATGATACTTTTATCACTCTGTTTTACTTTTTCAACTTATGCGAGATCGTGCGTAACACGAGTATACACCGTGAATAATTTTTTTATCATAAAAAATGTACTTAACCATGAAAACAATACAAGTAGTGAGTATTGCTTATGGAAAACTCTGCGAATTGGTGAATTTTCCAAGATAATATTGGAGATATGTTCCACAGCAAAACCCGCAACTAACTGAAGCCGCAAATGTTGAACTGCAATATAGCGAGAGTCCACTGTACCTATACCCTTGTGTACCCTTCCAAAATGCCCCCCTTGTAGTAGGCTATATGAACTTTTAACGGCATTTCCTTTGCATTTTTCCACCCTTGCACCATTGAAAACCAAAAGGCTTTTTACTGTCCAGGCAGTCCCCGGTTTACAACAGGTGTGGCTTATGACGTTCCGAGGTCACGACGCTTTTCAAATATATTCATCAGAAATTATTTCCCGGTTTACGATGCATGTTCCAGGGTTACGACGCATCGTACGCTGATCCGATGGAAGACCTATGGCTCCAAAACGGCAGAATAATAAAAAATTTGGGTTTTTTTTATGAAAAACTCAATAAAAATGCAATTTACTTCGTTGTCTCTACACCCAAAGCATTAAAAATAAGGTTTTCTTAGGATTTTTGACGATTTTCAACAATTTTTCAGTTTACGACGCGGCGTAAAAATGGAACACACGTCGTAAACCAGGGACTGCCTGTATTCATTCTTATTTATCTGTATACATTCACATAGATTTTGGTGGGTTTAAGTTAAATGTGGTTACTGCCAAGTTGCAAACAGTGCAAATGCAGATACAGTAAACGAGGAAATACTGTAATATGAAATTTCCATAGGTATACAAACTAAAACTTTATATCATATCTCCCGTCTCAACCAGCCCTCTTTGTTCATGAAGCCAAAAGAAGAAGCGCTTGGTGATGGCGTGTGAGTGAGGGGAATTCCCTTACTCACTCTCCTTAACCACCAGTTAACCCATTTGCAACTTGCACTGAAAGATACTCCTTCATAAAAAGCTCTGGTTTGTATGGCTCTGAAAAAAATGTGTCATATTTGAGGAAATGCAGCAGCACATTTAACCTTCCAAGACTGTCATCAGTGTTGCTGGTCTTATTAGCTACTCATGTATTGTATCTGTAGTAACAATCAGTGAAACTAATTTGAAAACTTTCATCTCTTGAAATTACTACTCAATTCACCCTTACTATTTTTTCTTTTTATTGTCTACTGCATCTGTGGATAATATGGTGTTATGTATATGTGGATCACATGTAATTAAGCATTTACTGTACTGTATACCCTTCCTGCTGTTACCCCACAAAATTCTTATGCTGGTCTTGCATTTTCTATTCCTGGCCTTTGATTTGTTAATAAGGATATGTTCATAAGTAATACTGTAATGTTGGGCTGAGAAGGTTTACAGATGTGAGAGGGAGGGATTCAATATTAACTGTTATTCTGTTGTTGTATTGTTGCCGCAGGAATGTTTCGATGCTGTGTCTGGACAACATTTGGTTAGATTGTATTAATATTTGGATACTGGCAAATGCACACCTTGTTAATTGGCTTGAGACCTTTATAGGAACCTGAATTAAATTTGATTATTTTGCTGCAGTTGTGGCATTCTGTTTCCTAACTCTGTTTCATTCTTTGATTTCAGATTCTCCCTCAGAAGAGCCTTCCTTCCTTCGTCAGTTTTGAGCAGTATCAAGATTTTGGGAATGCTTGTGTGTTTGATGGTACTACTGTAACATTCCCAATATCAGCTCTTAAGGTGTAAGAGCCAACTGTGGGTGATCATACTCCAACTTTACAAATTGCATCAGCAACAAGTAAAATCTGTTGTGAATATCAGATTCATACATCATTATTGAAATCTGGTTGTAGTCCTTCAAGATATTGTACTTTATAACAGATTTATTGGATAATCATTTAGAAACAATTTTGTGTTAAGAATTGTCAATTGAACACATTGTCTTTACAGAACAGAACTGGACAAAAGGCTAAAATGAATCCAGAACATTCTTTAAAATTTCCTTTGAAAAGTGAAACTGAAGGTGCATTATCACTATCTTCCATAAATCAAGAAAACAGCAACATGGCTGCCTTTAGTGAAACCAGTAATGATGACTCTCTGTCTCTGGATCCATTGATGGACATCAAAATAGAGCCAGAGGTATTCTGTGAGTCTAATGAAGATGATGAATATTCTTATGAAATGAATTCAGTAGTGAATGAAAAAGTTCCACTAACTTGCAAAAAGGAAGTAAAACAAGAAAGAAGGAATAGTCAGAATGGAGAGAAGCCTTTCAGATCCATTGACTGTGAGAAAGCATTTTACAAGGAAATTAATCTTACAAGTCATATGACAAATCCTACCAGAGAGAAAACATTCATATGTAATGAATGTGGAAAAGCATTTTCCCATAAAGCAGTTCTTAAAGTTCATATGAGAATTCATACAGGAGAGAAGCCATTCATGTGCAAGGAATGTGGGAAAGCATTTCCCCAGAAACGAAATCTTACAGTTCATATGAGAATACATACTGGAGAGAAGCCATTCATGTGCAAGGAATGTGGGAAAGCATTTTCCCAGAAACCAAGTCTTACACGTCATATGAGAAGTCATACTGGAGAGATGCCATTCATGTGCAAGGAATGTGGGAAAGCATTTTCCCATAAACCAGATCATGAAGTTCATATGAGAAGTCATACTGGAGAGATGCCATTCATGTGCAAGGAATGTGGGAAAGCATTTCCCCAGAAACCAGTTCTTAAAGTTCATATGAGAAGTCATACTGGAGAGAAGCCATTCATGTGCAAGGAATGTGGGAAAGCATTTTCCATAAAACCAAATCTTACACGTCATATGAGAATTCATACTGGAGAGAAGCCATTCATGTGCAAGGAATGTGGGAAAGCATTTTCCCAGAAACAAGTTCTTAAAGGTCATATGAGAATTCATACTGGAGAGAAGTCATTCATGTGCAAGGAATGTGGGAAAGCATTTTCCATGAAACCAGATCTTACACGTCATATGAGAATTCATACTGGAGAGAAGCCATTCATGTGCAAGGAATGTGGAAAAGGATTTTCCCAGAAACCACATCTTACAAATCATATGACACTACATACTGGAGAGAAGCCATTCTTCTGCAAAGAATGTGGGAAAGCATTTCCCCATAAACCAGATCTTGAAGTTCATATGAGAAGTCATACTGGAGAGATGCCATTCATGTGCAAGGAATGTGGGAAAGCATTTTCCCAGAAACAAGTTCTTAAAGTTCATATGAGAAGTCATACTGGAGAGAAGCCATTCATGTGCAAGGATTGTGGGAAAGCATTTTCCAGGAAACCAAATCTTACACGTCATATGAGAATTCATACTGGAGAGAAGCCATTCATGTGCAAGGAATGTGGGAAAGCATTTTCCAGGAAACCAGTTCTTAAAGTTCATATGAGAAGTCATACTGGAGAGAAGCCATTCATGTGCAAGGAATGTGGGAAAGCATTTTCTGTGAAACCAGATCTTACACGTCATATGAGGATTCATACTGGAGAGAAGCCATTCATGTGCAAGGAATGTGGGAAAGGATTTTCCCAGAAACCACATCTTACAAATCATATGACACTACATACTGGAGAGAAGCCTTTCATCTGCAAAGAATGTGGGAAAGCATTTTCCAGGAAACCAGATCTTACATTTCATATGAGAATTCATACTTGAAAGCATTTTCAAGAAAACTTCTTACAAGATGTAGGTAAGCCATAATGGAGAAAAACCTTAAATGTGTAAGGAAATATGGGAAGGTTTTCCCTACTAAAATTACTCTTAAAAGGCATGAGAATTCATACTTGAAAGAAGCCATTTGTGTGAATGTCAATTACTGTATATGGAATGAGTCTTATCTGCTGTTAAAGTTAACTTACATATTGCAATACACTCCCTGAACACCTGAATTAGCCCTGGTCATCTACCAGCCCGAAGTACATTCCCATAGCTTTTACCTAGTAAGTGGGTAATTAACTGTCAGCGTTACCAATGCTTACAGGAAAATCTTGTCAAATGAGTTACATGAAGTACCGTTGGCAAAACTGCTGCAAGTCCTGGCCAAGTGAGGCCGAGATCCCCAATTACTTTTTGTTCGTCATGCTGTTTGGGTGTGTTCCACATCAGGTGAACTTTTGGTCATTTAGCCCGACTCCCATTTAAGAATTTGGACATCAGATCACGATTTAGACTGTTTTCAGCACATTTTCTCATGATTGGATACTTTATTGATGGGATTTGGAACTTCTCTCCCGATTTTTACTTTGGGATTGGTACTTTGGAATCGATTGGATAAGTCAAACGAGAAGACGTCGCCGTCTGCTAGCGCCGATACTTCACTTCGTTTACATCTTCGACGACAGAGCCTTCTACTGCTGGAGATGCTGACGCTCATCGGCCCTACACTTCCTGCAAGCTTAGGATGAGTACCCTCAAACGCGATCGACATTCTGTTTGTATTTTATGTAGGAAGATGCAGTGTAGTATCAGTCAGATAGGCGGCAAGTCTTGGTCAGTAGATCAGATGGAAGAATTATTCAAAAAGTTAAGAGGACAAATTACTAGCTGAGTGTGTCTAGTCTATTTTTCTAGCTTTATGACTAAATTAACGGAAACTAGAGGTAAGGATAGTAGTAATAGTGTTGTAGATACTAATCGTTCTTTTTCAGCCCCCTGCCTGTTCCAGAACCAGCCCTAATGGGTACCGGGGGTCATGGAGAACTGCAAACCTCGAAGGTAGGATCTGCCGGCCCCCCTGGCGCGGAGCAGGCAGTGTTGGCAGCAGATTTCCCCCTTCCCTCTAAAATCACAATTTTTGAAAGTAAATTGTATTTTTCATAAATATACAAACCTGAGGTCCTTTACATTAGGGATTACTTTCAGGTGTAGGCTGGAAACAGCCGTTAAACTCTTGAGCAAGGTGGTTAGGCAGTAACTACCGCCAGGTAGGAGGGAATGCCCGCCTGCCCGGATGGAAACATTCCAGTTTGCCTTTCGGTACAGGTTCAGATTAAGGGGTGGCATGAGGTGGGCATAGTATGTAATGTAAAGGACCTCATGTTTGTATAGTTAGGAAAAATACAATTTACTTTCAAAAATTGTGATTTGTTCCGACACGATATACAAACCGCCGGTCCTTTACATTAGGAAGACTGACTGGTTGGAGGGAGGAATCTGAGTGAGTCTCCTGAACTGACTGGAGTTCTGCACACCTGGCTACTCCTCCTGGTCGAAAGAGCGAGGAGGAGTACCGTGCCTCTGACATATTGATCGGAGTATAGGAACTGCAAGATCTAATGTCAGATACTGGACCTGTTCGCATGAGTGAGGAAACGTAACTCCTACGAAATAGGCTGGAAGGATCTAGAGTCGGAGGCAGTAAGGAAAAGCCGAGAGAGGGTTTCCCTTATTGCCAGTCTCTCCTTCCTCCCCTTGCTAGAGGAAGGAGTGGAATTGCTCCTATGATTCTATAAGAAAAATAGAACGGGTGCTCGATGTGTAGTCTTACCGCATCAGTGCCAGTTCCAGCAGCTATTGGTTCGAGTCCTACTCTCATCCCTAAGGAGGAGAAGTTGGAGGACGGGGAAGGAGGATGAAGAGAGGCCAGTCACTCTCGGAATCCTTCTCACTTCCAGAACCAAGACCTTAGGCGAGATGCTACTCGTCCTCTTGAAGGAGCTGGGTAAGACAACACAACTTGTTGAGCAGCCACCACAGACCCTAGGAAAAAAGCTTCCAAGGGCCTGTGGGTAAGACCGAAAGAAGAAGACAAGAGTGTGGTCTAAGAGACCACGTCTTGCTTCCAGACCGACAGAAACTTCCGGAATGCGAGGGATGGACCAAGCCATCGACTTCGTGAGCTCTCGAGTGGAAGGTATTGGTATTGTTGTCGTCAGCTGCCGAGTACCCTCTTTGATCGTTTCATGAAGTCAGGAGGAAGATGTGTCCTAAGGACACTTCTTCCTTGGGAGACAGTACTAGCGAAAACGTTGACGACATCCAGGTTAGGAATGTCAAGCCTTTCGGAAAGTACCACATCTCCCTAATAGGACAAAGTAACGAGTGATCTGGATCATCGACACAAAGTCCAAGGAGGAGGGGAACAAGGACGACTCGAACCCGACAGTAGATGCCAATGGATTCGGAGTCCACCTGCGACATCCGAGAAGGAGTCGAGGTATGATTCCCATCCCTGTTCTTCCATCTTCTAGGCCAAGGCCGGAGTAAGATGAGAGATGGTCCTAAGAGGGCATATCTCTATCCAACGACTCTTTTTACGGCGCGTGCAGAACACAGACAGGAACCCTAAACGAGAGTCACATGCCACCCAGGGAACAGTTCCCTGGGACAGCACGACTGAAGAAGCTTCTCGTCCGTAGCTAACTCTCGACTGAGGAGACAAAGGCTACTTCAGATAGAAGACTAGGTCGCAAGGGCGTACGTTCTTCACAAATGAAATGGAGAGAAGCAACCCTCGGCGGAGAAGACGAGGAAGTTCAGGCTTGATGAGCGACTCTGACCCGAGAAGTTCCGTCAACGACACCCCCAGAGAAGACGAATTCAGTCCCTGGGACAGTGTTGCAGAGGACTTCAAGGTATATCCAGCTATATCCGTTGCCGCTCAGCGAGAAAAGCTGTGCTTGCCAGGAAAGCTGGAAAGTCTCCCAGTCCAGAACACACAGGGATGTACTGCCTCAAGAACCGCTTCTTGTGTAGCTGCTACAGGAGGTTGGGTCAAGCGGAATTCTTCTCGATGCCTCGGCAATCAGGTCGGATGAAGGCGAAGTCTTCAAGTATTTGTCTGTAACGCGGGGTGAGCAATGCTTGTGAACCCCTAGCGAAACGGACAAATAAGGAGGGAAAAAACGTAAATATCGAGTTTTCCCCAAAAAGCCAGCATGTCTCACCGAAGCGGTCCCTGGTCTGGGATGAAGGAGCGAGAAAAACTACCGACCTGTTGTGCAGGGAAGCAATAGAAGGACGGTAGGGATTTCTCAGTCGAGCAGCCTCTGCATGAATCTTCATGAAGAGAAGAGTGAGAAGCATGTTCCGTCCTGATCACTCAAACCTGAGGCCAGGCTTGCCTACCAGTGCATCCCCACCAGGAATGCATCTGGTTAATTGAGCTGTTGAGTGTGTAATAGAACAACACTCAAGTACCAGCAAATGTTGAGATGAAACAGGAGGAAAAAACAATTACCTCTTGTTTGTCGACAAATGCCACTACTGTGGTTTTGTTGTTCAACGAAACCAGTGAGTGCTGCAAACCTCGTCCTGAATTCTCGGACGGCCAAAAGGCTGCCCTGAGCCCAGGTGATGAGAGGGTACTTATTGTCTCGGTCACACAAATTCAAGACAAGGTCTTACCAGTGTGCGCCTATTCCTCAATCTGTGAATCCGTAAGTAGACACAAGATGTGAGGGGAATATGCAAGCATATTCGAAGGTTCCTTCAATGAAGCATTAGCCTAACTCCTTCCACATACTTTGAAGAGGAAAGAAGGACGGAGGAATGGAAGCAGACTTCCATTCTCCACCATGGGGAAGCTTCTGCAAGATGACAGGGTACTGAGCCATTTAGCTCTAGCCAGGCTGCCATTTCCCAAATCGGGAGCACAGGAGAGGAGGCGGGATGGAAGTTCGATGGAAAGAATTGCCGAGACCTAAGGGAAATGGTTACTCCTCCTGAAGGAATCCATTCCCAGGTCTCGGCAATGTCGTTGCCAGTTCCAGAGATTCGATAAGTATCATTTGGTCCAGGCATCAGCAGTTGCAATCTTCTTCTGAAGCCTAGGACTTCTTAGCTAAGGAGTTGAGGGGGGCTGGCTTGAACTCAAGGTCGAGTTGAGATGACTAAGACCCAAAGGACTTGGCCATTGTCCAAAGGACAAGGCAGTGCCCTGGTATGAACCTTGATTACGATTACCGAGGTATCTGGCAAATCTCTGAAAGAGAAAGGCAGAACCAAGTAAAGGTTCGTTCCTAAGGGTCGAGCCAACTCAGGACTTACGAAACCGGAGATCCGAATTGGGACAAAGTCCTTCTTCTTAGTACCAGAATTGCCCAAAAAACTGCAGTCGGCAAGACTCTCCGAGGCAAGAAGAATTCATATTCTGTCGAGGCATGGGTGGAAGCTTGGTGTCTCGACCTGAATTAACTCCTTCAAAGAAAAGAATTCATCAGGTCGAGAACGCTCTCGGAAGTCAGGACCGCGGTGGTCCCTGACACTCTCGGCCCCTTGGGAACTGCAAGGGTTGCGAGTGACGAAGATTATTCATTGGGGGAGCCACGGTCCTGTCCCAGGGATCCTCGGCGCGAAGTTCTCTGAAAACACGGGGTTGATCGCAACTTGAAGAGGAAAACCCTTGCTGTTTCCGAAGCGTGAAACTCCTGTACCTCTTCCCTTGGAGGGAGACCTTGACAGATCCCATGAAACCCTCCTCGGCTACCCGGTTATACTAGAGAGAATCGGAGGACCGACACCCAAAGCATGCCAGTCAGCCGAACTCCGAAAGAGTTCATTGGAGCTCTCTCTGTCCGTCTCGCGACTCTTGTAACAACCGAGAAGAGAAGAGAACAGGTGAGGAGAAAGAGTATCCCTACCTGTCCTGCCAGTAAGATAAGCAGGAGAGGCGGACCGTGAGTGATAATCAACTGAAGGAGATTACTACTGCACGGGGGAAGAAGAGCACTTGTGGCGTGGCAAAGCACTTTCCTGGGAAAAGCAAAAAGTTCACTCGAACATAGCCGAGAACCCACGCCCGCGGCTTCCGAAACACAAGACCCACGGCTATGCAAATCGGTTTCCTAACCCAAAGGTCGGGAAGAGCCAACGAGAGACCCACTACTTCCTCGGAAGGAGGCAGTCCCTAGACGTCCAAGGGCATCAAGGGGAAGAAGCAGCCTTCTCCTTTGGCTGATGGAGGTCTGTCCAGTTCTCCGGACCCCCTTGGACCTCGGGAGAGGAAGGGAAGACACAGCAGAAGACGAAATCGAAGATAAGATTAAGAAGATGGCGGCTACTTCCACAGGGCGGCTTCCTTCACCTCCACTCCGACATCTTCTACAGGGTGGTGGACACGAAACATCATAACCTCCAGGGCAGTGAGGCAGGAACACAATGGACGCAGCCCAGGATTCCACCAGGAGAAGCAGCAGGTATGATCAGGACAGCTGATGCAGGAGCTACGGCAGCGGTTCGGAAGGCAGGAGCTACTGCAACGGCCAGGAACATCACTTCAACAGGGCGACTTCCTTCATCTTCACGCCGACACCTTCTACAGGATGGCGGACATTGTAACCTCTGGGGCAGCTGGAGGGAATACAACGGAAGCGGCCCCCCGAATCAAACGATGTTCGAGTCGCTATATGCGACAGAACCGGTAGTTGCTCAATCATCAAAGAATCTGGTCTGCTTTGGCCGTGTCAGGCAGGCATTGAGGGAGGCAGACGTAGGTTAGTGGCTTTGATAGGGTCGAATAAGCAGGATTCAACCTTGCTTCCTATTCAGCAGGGGTTTTAACAAGGTAGCGGATAACCTTTCTGCGGGTGTCAGGGTTCCTCTCAACGTAACTGTTGAGGTTCTTCTCTCTTGGGTTCCTTCGTCAATTGTTTGGTCTCAGCTTCATCTAGGGAGGCTTGTATTTTGGAGGACACCTTTTGCAGCCATTTGGAGGCCTTGTCCCACTCTGTGGATGTGTCCGGGTTGATAGGGTTTTCTTGAACAAGATGGATATACTCCCTCCGGTCTGGTACTGCCCGACACCTCATCACTTCGGTGTCAGTGGGGCTGGCATACCAGGTTAACATTTCGCCTGACTGTACAACGTTCTTTGGCAGAAGAGGAGGGTCTTCTTTTAAAGCTTCCGCCTAACCTTCCGGACATTCGGAGAGGGTTCTGTTGAGGGTGCCTTTGTGCTCTGTAACAGTCTTTAGGGGAGGAGGATATCCCCTCCATGGTCTATTTCGTGTAGCCGTCGCCAGCAGTAGCGTCACAGCAAGCTATGATTAGTGTGGCTGCTCTGGGTTCAAGGGATGTGGCCAGTATAATGAACTTGTTGCTTTTAACGCATATCTCCAGTGTCGGCAATTATGCATCATCGAGGGTACAAAATGTTGAAGTAGAGATGTTCCTGTCCAACAGGGAACTGGTGGTACCCACTTGGAGAAGCCTCTTAGGGAAAATTCCAGGGTCTTGTTGTCTCCACATGCTTTTCTCTTCAGGTATGTCTCAGGAATCACTGGGACTTCCACATCGAGAGTGCAGGTATAATCTGGAACGATTCTCACTTGTCGGATCTTCTGAGATAGTCAGAAGAAGCGCATCTGACATCCGAGAGGTCTATAGTCTCCCCTCTTCCCGACGTTCATCTGTACTCATATGCTTCATATCAAGTTTGGGGAGCAACCTCGGAGGAACCCAGGCTTCGGGCCTCTGGAGGGATCGGGAATGAGAGGAGTCATAACCTTCGGGAACCTCAGGGCTGTAAAGGAAGCCCTCAGGTGTTTTTCAGTCCTAGTGCGCAACACAGTAGTGGGTCTGCTTTGCGACATCGTAACTGCCGTGTCATATCTGAGAACTCGGGGGGAACAATATCATTGGAACTTTTAGGGTTAGGACTCACATACGATATAAGTGTTTTCACCTCCCTCTGTTCAAGTTGCAAACAGTGCAAATGCAGATGCGGTAAACGAGGAAAAAATTTTCATAGGTATACAAACCAAAACCTTATATCATATCTCCCATCTCAACCAGCCCTCTTTGTTCATGAAGCCAAAAGAAGAAGCGCTTGGTGATGGCGTGTGAGTGAGGGGAAATCCCTTACTCACTCTCCTTAACCACCAGTTAACCCATTTCCAACTTGCACTGAAAGATACTCCTTCATAAAAAGCTCTGGTTTGTATGGCTCTGAAAAAAATGTGTCATATTTGAGGAAATGCAGCATCACATTTAACCTTCCAAGACTCATCAGTGTTGCTGGTCTTAATAGCTACTCATGTATTGTATCTGTAGTAACAATCAGTGGAACTAATTTGTAAACTTTCATCTCTCTTGAAATTACTACTCGATTCACCCTTACTATTTTTTCTTCCTTTTTTCTACTGCATCTGTGGATAATATGGTGTTATGTATATGTGGATCACATGTAATTAAGCATTTACTGTACTGTATACCCTTCCTGCTGTTGCCCCACAAAATTCTTATGCTGGTCTTGCATTTTCTATTCCTGGCCTTTGATTTGTTAATAAGGATATGTTCAAAAGTAGTACTGTAATGTTGGGCTGAGATGGTTTACAGATGTGAGAGGGAGGGAGTCAATATTAACTGTTAATCTATTGTTGTATTGTTGCCTCAGGAATGTTTCAATGCTGTGTCTGGACAACATTTGGTTAGATTGTATTGATATTTGGATACTGGCAAATGCACACCTTGTTAATTGGCTGGAGACCTTTATAGGAACCTGAATTAAATTTGATTATTTCTGAGTCCAGTCCCGTGTCAGCCGGTGAAATTCCATTACAGCACGAATTTCTAGGTATAACAATGCTAGATATACCAGAGAAAAAGAGCTTTCAGGAAAGCTGGGGTTACTACCCCCAGTCGAGCGTCTTTTAGGAAGACGTCGGTATAATGAAGGGTGAGTGAAATACCACTACCACGGAAATATACTCGAAAGATCTCTCCTTATCAAAACCCCCGTAAAAGAGCGGTGAGCCGTTACAGCTCCCACACTCAACACCCGCCAGGACGGCGACACCAGCGCCACCTACTTCATTCCATTTTCTAGCACGTGATACATTCGTTTCTTTTGTGTGCTCGTCCCCTTTTTTGGATTGTTTTTCATCATCTACAATGGCATCGAGCACCTTTTCCATCTCTAAGTTAAGTACCATCTTCTTGTGGGGTTTTTGAACTATTATTGGCTGTTTTGGTCTCGTGTTTTCATAAATATTGAGATCTTCTTATGACGCCACGGCGTCCCCCATCAGCCATGTCGACCGCGAGGCGACTCCTTCTGTTCTTTCGGTTGGAGTTGTCTCCTCGTCGTTATAGAAAGGTTTTAACCCCTTGAATTCCTTCCTGGTGGTTCCTTGCGGTGGCTCCCCTCCCTTTTTAGTTTTTGTTTTGCATTATCGGCCTATCGGCCTTTCTTAGGGTGATGCCCCGTCCAAGTACCCCCCCCCCCAGGTTGGGTTCATTTTCATTTTGGTCTCAGTAGGCTATTATTTTATACTTGAAGATGGTGCTCTTCTTTTATTTTTAGTATATTTAATTATTTTTGTTTATTGTTTTTTGGTTGTGTGGTTTACCTCCGGTGGGCCTCTCCCCCGAGGTTGGCTACGCTCCCTATGAACTTAATTTGATTTTGATTGTTTATGTGTGATGGTATTTTGTAGTGTAAGCTCCATCCCCTTGCCCTGGGTGCGGAGATCAGGTTGAGGGAGTTTTGGTTGCTGTTTCCTCCGGGGTCGTTTTACGGTGGTTAGAGTGAGCCCCTTAGTTCTCTTCCTCCATTTGGGGGAATCGAGTTCTTTGGATGTGTTTCCTCTAGGCTAGTCGCCTCCTTACCCCCCCCTTCTCGGTCCCGGTTGGCTCTCGGCACAAAATTTCTCTCCCTGCTGGTTCCTCCTCTCCTTTTACACTCCTTACTCTTTCCTAACCTATACTAGGTTAGGCTCATATTAGGCTTCGCCTAGCAAGGAGTTGGGCTTCGGGTTGTGTAGCTCCCTGGAGTAGGCTACCCTTCCAAGTTCATTTGGAGGGAAGGATGCAGTCGAGCGGGTGTCATGTTCTCCCTGTCTCCTGTCCCCTTCCGGGTAGCCTACTCCTCTCCACTACTCCCCCCCCCCCTCAGCCTTGCGACTCGTGCGGGTGACGCTAGATGGCGTTTTCTCCGAGTTCAGGTACTCCTCCTATTGGTAGAGGGATTCGCTCCCTCCCATACCGTCCCCAGCTTCGCTGTGGTGGGGTGGGTGGTTCGTTTGCTCGAGCGTGTTCGAATCACTTTCTCATACTTCTCATCTCCCCATCGGGCTACGAAGTTAGGGTGAAATGTGTGGCTCCGCCGTATGTTATGAACATAGAACACTTTACCCGTTTTGTTTCTCCGGCGGGGAGGTAAGGGTGGGAAGTTTCTATATCACGTAAGCGAAGCGGACCCCTCCGGTCTCCAGAGTATTACCATCACTTGTTATTTTTATTATTATTATTATTATTATTTTGTTTTTAATCTTAGATAAATCTGTTTATCCATATATGCGTGAATCCGGTCCTACACCCGGGGGCTCCGCCGTTATTTTTCTGGCAGCCCTTATGGTTAGTTCCTGGTTTCTCGTTCCTTCATTCCCCGGAGTCCTCCGGGGTCTGAATCCTTACCTTCCACTCTGTGCATTTAAAGCTTATTGGCCCAGTTTATAATAGGGAGTTCTTCTCCGCCGGAGTATTCCGGTTGTAGTTGAGTTTCCCGGCCTTGCCGGCTTTAGATTGCTTAGAGTGTGAGGTTCATGTACTTTTATTTTTACAGACTGTTCGCTGTGAGGAGCCGGGGTGTACCGCCTCCCTTCAACAACCCTACGGGCACGTAGTATGCCGGACCCACGCTGGTTGTGCGGTCCGGCTTGACGACCTGGTTGTTTGGCACCCCGATGGTTGTGAGGTTTGCTTTGCTCTCTGTTCAACCATCCAGGATGAGTCGGTAAGTGACAGTCTTCTTTCCCCCGGTTCATGCTCCTCATGTTGTGTATTGTTCATATTCCCGGTCTGACTTTTCGTTCCTAACTAACTGTTGGTTTCCTTGCAGGCGGACGAAGCTTCCAAGAAGTCTGCCTTGGAATCCCTCCGGGCCTGGGTGGCTGGGTTCGGCAGGAATGTCCTGTCCGGGAAGCCCTACGTCCTCGACGCCAGGTTGAGGGACTTGCTTTACCCCGGCGCACAGGTGGCGGCTGCAGTGCCTGAAGAACTTGCCACCCCAATCATCCAACAAATCCGGGATGCGACCCAGCCACCTCAAGTGGATATCATGTACGCCGAGGTCTCGGAGGATGTTGCCGCCCTAAATCTCGACCTGGAACCAATGAATACGGAGCAGGACCAGGTGGTAAGTGGTGAGGTAAGTGAGGATGTTGGGGCGGGCCCCCCTTTGTTTGACTCCCCTGCTTCATCAGTTTCTTCTTTCGCAGGATTTGTGAAGTCTTCCTCCTTGGGTGATAGAGCTCCGTCTGCTATCCCCAAGTTGAAGACTTCATGGAAGGCGAAGGGCTACAAGTCCTCGACTTCCAAGAAGGCATCGCCCTTCCCCCCGTCGAAGGCTAAGGTTTCAGGACCGGTAGCCTCCGGGAGCAAATCTAGTTCCTCCGGCAAAGGCGCAAGTAAGAGGGCTGCAAAACCAAGCCCTCCTCGCCAACCTTCTTTTGATGCACAAGCCCTTGCCACTGAACTTTACAGAAAGTTCACGGAGGACCTAGATTCTAGGTTTGAAAAAATCTCTGATAAGTTTGCCAATTATGACAACATACTGGCAGGTTTGGCTCGCCAACCTCCGGCAGAACCACAGTATTCTATCCCCGACACTGCAGACCTCCCGCCGTTTGATGTCGGTAACCCTTGGCGGTTCACACTCCGGGCCATCCAACATGATGGCAAACTTACAGTGGAGGGTCTGGGCATGAGACGGTTGGAGGAATTGGAGTTCTTCCCCCCCGATCTCTTGCCCCCTTATCCAGGCTTCGTAAGGCTCACTGAAGAAGCCTGGATTCGGTCAGACAAGGTTCCTAGGGAGACTGTCATCATCCCTAGGGACCAGGCTCAGTCGGCTCTCCTGCGCACTCTGACGGAGTGGCAGGCAGTAAACACGAAATTGACCCCTTTCAAGGGCAATTTTACGATGTTCACCCTGGGAGAAGACCTTCCCACTCTTTGCATGGACAAAGTTGCTCTGGCTACGGCCTGAGCATGCTTTGAAGGTAATCCCTTACCTCAATTAAGGGAAACAGATCCTACTTCCCTGGTATTCCCAGGAAGTAATGAGTTCTGGGTGGACGCCCCGTCCACTTTCACCGTCGGGAAGCTGGACCCCCTCTGCGCTTCCACGCAGTTTAGTGAACAGCTCCCTAAGCTGCCGGAATCTTTATTGAAGGCGGAGTTTGAGGCCCGGACTAAGTTAGCCCGGTCCTTGAGCTCCGGCTGTCTTACAGAGGCTACTGCCGTCTCCGGCTCAGACGAACCCTTTTTCCAGGTCCTAGCTAAGTCCTTCCTGGCGAGCTTCCAGTCGGACTTGCATGAGTTCATCATGGCCAGACTGGAGTGCAGGAAATTCATTTTTGCTGACGCTACTATCCGCCACGAGCCTAACAAGCTCGTTAAAAGCTCGATCTGGGGACCTAACCTCTTCCCTGAAGAAGAGGTTACATCCGTCATGTCTGAGGCTACACGGGCCAATCAGAGTCTGCGCTCTCGGTGGGGAATTCCCACTTATAAGCGCAAGACTCCAGAATCGGCCGGCCCCCAGACGAGAGGAGGCAAACGCTTCAGGAGGCATAAGAGGCCCCATCAGGCGGTAGTTCAAGCCGTCCCGGTCTCGGCAGTGGCCCAACCATCTACCTCTAAGGCCCACCCCCAACAGTACGTGTTGGTCCAACCAGCGGCGCCCTCTTATGTGTCCTCACCAGCATACAACCCTACATATGAGGGCTGTGGATTTTTTCACGGCCTCAATAGGGTTGCAAGGGGAGGAAGGGGCAAGGTCCCCCACAGAGGAAGGTCTAACTCCACCCCAAGAGGAAGACCTGGACGTGGTAGAGGGAATAAACCCGCTCCCTCCCACTGAGAGAACACAGGTAGGCGGTCGCCTGTATTGGTTCAGGGACCAATGGACCTTCAGCCCTTGGGCACACAGCATTGTGTCCAAGGGACTGGGGTGGAGCTGGATCAAGAACCCTCCCCCTCTAACCAGATTTTACCAGCCACCCACATCAATCCTACAGGATTACGTAACAGAATTGCTCAACAAACGAGCAATAAAGAAAGCAAGGCACCTAAAGTTTCAAGGCAGGCTATTCACTGTTCCCAAAAAAGACTCCGATCAGCAAAGAGTGATCCTGGATCTGTCGCGTCTAAATCTCTACATAAAATGCGACAAGTTTCGCATGCTTACGGTAGCTCAGGTACGGACTCTACTTCCGCGTGGGGCCGTCACCACCTCTATCGATCTTTCAGACGCTTATTATCACGTCCCGATTGCGCGGAACTTCTCTCAGTTCCTCGGTTTCAGACTCGGGAATCAAGCCTACTCCTTCAGGGTCATGCCCTTCGGTCTGAACATTGCACCCAGGGTATTCACCAAGCTGGCGGACACGGTAGTACAGCAGCTCCGGTCCCAAGGAATTTCCCTAGCAGCGTACCTAGACGATTGGATAATCTGGGCACCAACTGTTCCGGAGTGTCAAGAAGCCACGTCCATAGTCATCAATTTCCTAGAGTCACTGGGTTTTCAGCTGAACAGAGAGAAGTCCCGCCTGACTCCGGAGTCCCAGTTTCAGTGGCTGGGTCTCCAGTGGGATCTGTCCTCCCACACGTTATCTCTCCCGCCTCCCAAGAGGAAAGAGATAGCATCTCTCACCAAGAGGTTTCTCAAAAATCCATCGGCATCCCGTCGGTCCCAAGAAAGAGTCCTCGGGTCCCTTCAATTTGCCTCAGTGACAGACCTGCTCTTGAAAGCCAAATTAAAAGACATAAACAGAGTGTGGCGGAGTCGAGCAAATGCCAAGCTCAGGGACAAGGTCTCCTCTATCCCTCGAATCTTAAAGACAAGACTGCGGCCTTGGACCACAGTCAAGGGCCTGTCCAAAACAGTTCCGCTTCAATTTCCCCCTCCGGCACTAGTTATCCACACAGACGCTTCTCTAAGCGGCTGGGGGGGATATTCACCAAAACAGAAAGTACAAGGAACGTGGTCCACAATGTTTCAGCAGTTCCATATAAATACCCTGGAAGCTATGGCGGTCTTTCTAACTCTGAAGAAAATCCGCCCTCCCAACCGGATTCATATCAGGTTGGTGTTAGACAGCGCAGTGGTAGTTCATTGCATCAACAGGGGCGGCTCCAAATCAGGTCGAGTAAACCAAGTAATGGTAGCTATCTTCTCCCTGGCGAACAAGCACGGTTGGCACCTGTCAGCCACCCACCTAGCAGGAGTCCGGAACGTGGTGGCGGATTCCCTGTCCAGGACTACCCCGTTGGAGACGGAGTGGTCCCTGGATGCGGAATCTTTCAAATGGATTTGCCGCCGGGTTCCGGGCCTCCAAGTGGATCTGTTCGCAACGGAGAGCAACTTCAAGCTCCCCTGTTACGTGGCCCCCAACCTGGACCCTCAGGCGTTCGCCACAGACGCAATGACAGTAGATTGGAACAATTGGGAGAAGATTTATCTGTTCCCTCCAATAAACTTACTGCTGAAAGTATTACACAAACTCAGGACATTCAAAGGTCAACCAGCCCTAATAGCCCCCTATTGGCCGAAGAGCAATTGGTTCCCTCTCCTTCAGGAACTGGGATTACGGAGTCTTCGGATTCCCAAGCCCATTCTGACCCAGACAGTACAAACCAAGACTGTGTCAGCTTCCTCAAGGATTCAGAATGCCCTAGTTTTATGGACTTTATAAAGTTCGCAGCCCAAAAAGGAGCGAACATTGACCCTGTCAACACTCTGTTTTTAGAATCAGATAAAAGAGATTCTACTCTTAGACAGTATGACTCAGCAGTCAAAAAATTAGCCTCCTTCCTGAAAGCATCTGAAGCCAAAATCATGACGACTAATTTAGGAGTTTCCTTCTTTAGGTCACTGTTTGAGAAAGGCCTGGCTCCCGCCACTATTACCACAGTCAAGTCGGCATTGAAGAAAGTATTTCTTTACGGCTTTAAAATCGACCTTACAGATTCCTATTTTTCATCCATCCCCAGAGCATGCGCTCGTCTGAGACCAGTATCACGTCCACATTCGGTTACTTGGTTTCTCAATGACGTCCTTAAGTTAGCATCAGAGTTGGATAACTCCCATTGCTCTTATCAGGATCTGTTAAGGAAGACCTTATTTTTGATTAGCTTGGCTTCAGGTGCTAGAATCTCAGAGCTGTCGGCTCTCACTAGAGGTGATAGTTTTGTTAACTTCCTCCCATCTGGAGAAGTCCTCCTTTCCCCTGACCCTAGATTTTTAGCTAAGAACGAAGACCCACAGGACAGGTGGTCTCCTTGGAAGGTGGTGCCCCTTCCTCAAGATCAATCTTTATGTCCAGTTTATACACTTAAATCTTACCTCTTAAGAACTCCACAGAGTAAGTCGGGTCCTCTTTTTATCAGGGAGAAAGGTGGTACTCTTTCTCTGAATGCTATAAGGCAACAAATTCTGTATTTCATTAAACAAGCCAACCCAGACTCAGTTCCTAAAGTTCATGATATTCGAGCAGTTGCTACTTCTATTAATTACTTTCATAATATGGACTTTTCAGAATTATCAAAATATACGGGTTGGAAATCACCTCTAGTGTTTAAACGCCACTATTTAAAATTGCTCGAAGCCCTGAAATATTCTACAATAGCAGTGGGAAGTGTCATCTCCCCACCTTAAATAATCATATCCTTTCCTTTTCCCCCCCGCCCGCCTACCTCATTTACTTCTCTGCTTATTCTCCTGGTTGTTTATGCCTCACTGCCTAGCCCCTCATATTGATGTATCTTGTATCTACTGATGGAAAAGTGTAATCTGACTAGCCATAATTGTTTTCGCTTGCGGGGTACTGGACGGTTTTTATTTGGCTCCACGACCCCAGATGTTTGTGTGTGTTAATTTTCATTAGTCTTGTCTCTTACGTGTTTAGCCTAAGTTTACGTGTATAGTATTAAGGTTGTATTTGCTTGCTCTGTGCACATTTCATGTTTCACTACCTTTAAGTAATTTTAAGATTTTTGAGGTTTTTTCCCCATCATACCGGGGACCTCCCCTTGTTTTGTAGTGCTAAGTTTTTTGATGTGCCTTAGATTTAAGATACCTTACTTTTAAGTATTCTTGCTTCATGAAAGAGATTGCTTGATTAAAATTATTTTCGTTACAATTTTGCTTTTTCTTCAGATTACCCCCCTTTTTCCCAGTAGTAGCAGTCTTGGCATGATTCTCTATCACTATTTCACCGGCTGACACGGGACTGGACTCAGAAAAGGGATTTTGACAGAGGAAAAATCTATTTCTGAGGAAGGTCCCGTGTCACCCGGTGACCCTCCCTAACTGACCTAGTACTCCCCCCCCCTACTTGCACATGCCAAGTCTGGGGTTAGTGCTAGCATGGAATGAAGTAGGTGGCGCTGGTGTCGCCGTCCTGGCGGGTGTTGAGTGTGGGAGCTGTAACGGCTCACCGCTCTTTTACGGGGGTTTTGATAAGGAGAGATCTTTCGAGTATATTTCCGTGGTAGTGGTATTTCACTCACCCTTCATTATACCGACGTCTTCCTAAAAGACGCTCGACTGGGGGTAGTAACCCCAGCTTTCCTGAAAGCTCTTTTTCTCTGGTATATCTAGCATTGTTATACCTAGAAATTCGTGCTGTAATGGAATTTCACCGGGTGACACGGGACCTTCCTCAGAAATAGATTTTTCCTCTGTCAAAATCCCTTTTTGCTGCAGTTGTGGCATTCTGTTTCCTAACTCTGTTTCATTCTTTGATTTCAGATTCTCCCTCAGAAGAGCCTTCCTTCCTTCGTCAGTTTTGAGCAGTATCAAGATTTTGGGAATGCTTGTGTGTTTGATGGTACTACTGTAACATTCCCAATATCAGCTCTTAAGGTGTAAGAGCCAACTGTGAGTGATCATACTCCAACTTTACAAATTGCATCAGCAACAAGTAAAATCTGTTGTGAATATCAGATTCATACATCATTAATGAAATCTGGTTGTAGTCCTTCAAGATATTGTACTTTATAACAGATTTATTGGATAATCATTTAGAAATAATTTTGTGTTAAGAATTGTCAATTGAACACATTGTCTTTACAGAACAGAACTGGACAAAAGGCTAAAATGAATCCAGAACATTCTTTAAAATTTCCTTTGAAAAGTGAAACTGGAGGTGCATTATCACTACCTTCTATAAATCAAGAAAACAGCAACATGGCTGCCTTTAGTGAAACCAGTAATGATGACTCTTTGTCTCTGGATCCATTGATGGACATCAAAATAGAGCCAGAGGTATTCTGTGAGTCTAATGAAGATGATGAATATTCTTATGAAATGAATTCAGTAGTGAATGAAAAAGATCCACTAACTTGCAAAAAGGAAGCAAAACAAGAAAGAAGGAATAATTACAATGAAGAGAAGCCTTTCAGATCCATTGGCTGTGAGAAAACATTTTACAAGAAAATTAATCTTACAAGTCACATCACAAATCCTACCAGAGAGAAAACATTCATATGTAATGAATGTGGAAAAGCATTTTCCCATAAAGCAGTTCTTAAAGTTCATATGAGAAGTCATACTGGAGAGAAGCCATTCATGTGCAAGGAATGTGGGAAAGCATTTTCCCAGAAACCAAATCTTACAGTTCATATGATAAGTCATACTGGAGAGAAACCATTCATGTGCAAGGAATGTGGGAAAGCATTTTCTTATAAACCAGATCTTGAAGTTCATATGAGAAGTCATACAGGAGAGAAGCCATTCATGTGCAAGAAATGTGGGAAAGCATTTTCCCAGAAAATAGGTCTTAAATTTCATATGAGAAGTCATACTGGAGAGAAGCCATTCATGTGCAAGGAATGTGGGAAAGCATTTTCCATGAAACCAGATCTTACATGTCATATGAGAATTCATACTGGAGAGAAACCATTCATGTGCAAGGAATGTGGGAAAGCATTTTCCCGGAAAGCACATCTTACAAATCATATGGTACTACATACTGGAGAGAAGCCATTCGTCTGCAAAGAATGTGGGAAAGCATTTTCCAGAAAACCAGATCTTACATTTCATATGAGAATTCATACTTGAAAGCATTTTCAAGGAAACATCATCTTACAAGACATAGATAAGCCATACTAGAGAAAAGCCTTATATGTTTAAGGAAATATGGGGAGGTTTTTCCTACTAAAATTACTCTTAAAAGGCATGAGAATTCATACTTGAAAGGAGTCATTCATGTGCAAGAATGTGGGAAAGCTTATTCCAGGAAATGTCTTATAATTCATCTGAGAATTCATACTGGAAAGTGGCCATTTACAGTAAACCTTCAATTATCTGCTGTGACATATCCAAGGCTCAAAATGTCAATTACTGTACTGTATATGGAATGACTCTTACCTGCTGTTAAAGTTAGCTTACATATTTGCTCCATTAGGTGCGATCGGCATACAAATTGAAAAAAAAATAACTCTTGGCTAACCGGGTAGGACTCTCTCTGTAATCACCCATTTCCCACCAGGTGGCACTGGAATGTTTACATTCTTGTCAGAATTCTTCATGCCGTGTCCTTCTGCAGACAATGTGAATTGGCGTTAGTAATAATTTTGATGATTTTTGGCTTTTTTTCTCCTGTACAGTATTGTGCTTGTTTTCTGTTCATGATTATGTCATCTACAGCAAGCAGAGATGAAAGCATTAGGCTGTATAGGAAGGAGTTTGTGGAGACTGAATGTTTTGGTTGAGCATGACCACATAAGCTGTATGTTAGCCTAGTTGTTGAGGCACAATATCCTTCTCCCCACACTCTTCACACAGAGAGTTGGGAGGGTAAATTGGACAGTTGCTATGCAAGGAGGCCATGGAGCCATGGGCATTTCCAGCCTCAAACAGTTCGCTTGGGTAAACATTGCTTCTCTGGCCACACTAACCCACCATCCTCATTCAGTGTGGTAGTCAGCTAACTTTAACAGTAGGTAAGATTCATTCTAAATAATTATAATGTGGTAATTATTGTACACTGGCGACACTAGCGTAACTGTTTTCATGCTTGGTATCACTGTGTACGGTTAGTTACAGTCGCACCTCAGGCGAGTGTAGTTCCCCTCTTGCAGTTCCTCTGTTGATATGTAAATTTACGTGTGTTTATTTTGTTCTGTTATGTTTGTCATAAGTTGTTTATGTTGTATGTGTTGTATGACTAACGCTAGATATTTTGTCTGTTTATGTTATAGATCTGAGAGCCGGTATTTTGTTGAATAAAGCTTGTAGTTTGCTACCAAGTGTTTCAGTCTTATAACAATTTATTCAACAAAATACTCGTCATGGCTAAGCTGCTTAAGCCATGTCGACTGGACACAGATCCCAGCTCTCCTACGGCGGCCAAGGAGTGGAAACACTGGCACCGAACCTTTCAAAACTTCATAGAGGAGAGTGGAGAGGCCGCACCCAACAAGCTGAGGGCTCTAGTGAACTGTGTATCCCCAAGTGTGTACGAACTCATTGAAGACTGTGTTACGTATGAAGGTGCCGTTGCAAAACTAGAGAGTGTTTACGTCAAGTTACCGAACAAGATTTTTGCAAGGCATGTTTTGGCAACCCGACGACAGCGGTCAGGTGAATCCCTTGATGAATTTCTGATAGAGTTACATAAACTAAGCAAGGATTGTAACTTTAAGGCAGTCACAGCTGAACAATACCGGGAGGAGATGGTACGTGATGCGTTTATTAACGGTATTGCCTCAGCATTTATTCGTCAGCGCCTGCTAGAAAACAAGTCCTTGGATCTGGAGGCGGGGTACAGTCAGGCCCGTACGTTGGATCTTGCCCAGCGTAATGCTGATTCCTACACGTCTTACTTGCCTGTTCCTCATGCAGCTGCTTTAGTTCCAGGACAGCAAGGACAGCCTTGTGATGACCAACAACTGCAGTCAACGAAAGAAGAGGCGGAAAGAAGATCACCTGTGGACTCGACTGTCGCTGCTGCACATTCGTCAAAGAAGAAATGCTATTTTTGTGGTAATACATTCCACATTACAGGTAGGGGTAGTTGTCCTGCACGTGCTGTTACATGCAACAACTGTGGTAAGACAGGTCATTTTGCCAAAGTCTGTAGATCCAAGGCTAAGACTTTTGACAGCACTACTGCTACACTGTATAACCCCACTCTGCTCACACTTGCTGCCACTTTTCCAAAGAACCTTTCACATGCAGCTACAGACATCACTGTCAATGGTCATTCACTGAAAGCATTAATTGACTCTTGCAGTTCGGATAGTTTCATAAGTGAGAAAGTGGCACAGAAACTAAAGCTGACAGTAGTTCCTGCAACCAAGGAGATTTCAATGGCATCAGCATCTTTGAATACTAGCTCCCCTGGGTATGTTACGGTAGACTTGGGTCATGTCAATCAGAATTATCCATGTGTTCAGCTAGGGGTTTTAAAGGATTTATGTTGTGATGTGATCTTGGGTCATGATTTTCAAAAGCAGCACAAGAGTGTAACTTTTCAGTATGGGGGAAATAAACCAAGTTTAAGGGTAACTAGTAACTGTGCCTTGGCAACAGCTGATATTGAGGAGCCTTCACTGTTTCCGAACTTGCCCCAACAGTGTAAACCAATTGCAGTCAAATCCAGACGCTATAGTGAAGATGATCTGTTGTTTATAAGTGACCAGTTATCACGCTTGTCATCTGAAGGTATCATTGAACCAAGCATATCCCCATGGAGAGCACAGGTCGTAGTTGTAAAAGATCCACTTGACAGGCACAGAAAGAGACTTTGTATTGATTATTCTCAAACCATCAACCAGTACACAGAACTAGATGCATATCCCCTTCCAAGGATAGAGGACATGGTGCACAGTCTTGCAAAGTACAAGGTGTTTTCCACATTTGACTTGAAGAGTGCATACCACCAAATTAGCATTAAAGAGAGTGAGAGAAAGTACACTGCTTTTGAGGGTGCAGGGAAATTATATCAGTTTTGCAGAGTTCCATTTGGTGTCACTAATGGAGTAGCAGTATTTCAGAGAGCTATGGATAAGTTAGTTGAAGATGAGGGTCTTAAAGACACTTTCCCATATCTAGATAATATTACTGTAGCTGGATCAACTCAGGAGGAACATGATAGCAATGTTAAGAAATTTTTGGAGGTTATTCAGAAACGGAAGCTTACCCTCAATGAATCTAAATCAGTTATGTCTGTGCCTACAATCAATGTTCTTGGGTATTGTGTTGGTAATAATGTCATAAGGCCTGACCCTGACAGATTACGTCCTCTCCAGGAATTACCACCTCCCACAAATATAGGGTCTTTGCGAAGAGTTCAAGGGTTGTTTGCATATTATGCTAAATGGATTCCTGGCTTCTCCGATAAAATCCAACCCTTGATAAACACAAAAACTTTTCCATTGAGTGAATCAGCACTAGCTGCCTTTAACACTTTGAAAAAGCAGCTTACGGGTGCTTCTCTAAGGTCTGTGGATGAGAGCCTTCCTTTTGTTGTGGAGTGTGATGCTTCAGAGGTCGCTATCTCAGCAGTATTGAACCAGGGTGGCAGGCCAGTAGCCTTCATGTCAAGAACGCTTCAGGGAAGTGAGTTGCATTATCCTGCTGTAGAAAAGGAGGCTACAGCTATTATTGAAGCGGTTCGCAAGTGGAGTCATTTCTTAGCCAGAAGACATTTTACTCTGATTACTGATCAGCGCTCTGTGATGTTCATGTTAGATAACAGAAAAAGAACCAAGATAAAGAATAACAAGATACAAGAGTTGAGGCTTGAGCTGGCATCATTCAGTTATACGATACAATATCGTCCCGGGAAACAGAATGTTGTGCCGGATACCTTGTCTCGTGCATACTGCTGTTCTGTTTTCCCAATGTTGAAGCTTACAGACATTCATGAGAATCTTTGTCACCCTGGGGTAACTCGGCTTTTGCATTTTGTGCGATCTAAAAACCTCCCTTTCTCAACAGATGATGTGAAAAAGGTGTGTGCTTCTTGTAAAGTCTGTGCACAGCAAAAACCACGATTCCATCGTTCAGCACAAGGGGTCCTCATTAAAGCCACACAGCCGATGGAACGCCTCAGTATTGATTTCAAAGGACCTTTGCCTTCCACCACAAACAATAAGTACATACTTACAGTTGTTGATGAATACTCGCGTTTTCCTTTTGCATTTCCTTGTTCAAATATAAATTCAAAAACAGTAATCAAATGTCTTGAGTCTGTCTTCAGTCTTTGTGGAATGCCAAGTTTCATCCATTCAGATCAAGGTTCTTCTTTCATTTCTCAAGAACTGAAGATGTACCTTTCTCAGAAGGGAGTTGCAACAAGTAAAACAACACCTTATCACCCAATAGGTAATGGTCAGGTTGAGAGGTACAACGGAATTATTTGGAAGGCTGTTTGTTTAACACTTGAATCTCATGGTTTGAAGAACCAACACTGGGAGATGGTGCTTCCCGAGGTTTTGCATTCAATAAGATCACTCTTATGCACTGCAACCAATGAGACTCCACATGAGCGTTTCTTCAGGTTCCAACGACGTTCTAGTTTCGGAAATGGATTACCAACATGGCTTTTGACCCCTGGGCAAGTGTTATTGCGGCGGCATGTTAGGTCTAGCAAACACGAACCATTAACTGATCAGGTAGAACTTGTTGATGTGAACCCAATGTACGCAAGTGTCAAATATCCAGACGGGCGTGAGTCAACTGTGTCTATCCGTGACTTAGCTCCAAGTCCTGAGAGTCCGACGACTCTTGCACACCCGGATGAGGCACCAGGAAATATAGAGACTCCGGGTTCACCCACAACGCAAGATGTACAGCCTCATACTAATCATGACTCTCATTCATTCACTGAGCCCACTGAGTTAAGGAGGTCGACTCGCGTGTCAAGGCCCCCCGATCGTTACGGATGGGACTAATCTGATGTTTTTGACATGGTATCCATTTTGTTAATGTTGAATTTTTCTAGGAGGGGAGAATGTGGTAATTATTGTACACTGGCGACACTAGCGTAACTGTTTTCATGCTTGGTATCACTGTGTACGGTTAGTTACAGTCGCACCTCAGGCGAGTGTAGTTCCCCTCTTGCAGTTCCTCTGTTGATATGTAAATTTACGTGTGTTTATTTTGTTCTGTTATGTTTGTCATAAGTTGTTTATGTTGTATGTGTTGTATGACTAACGCTAGATATTTTGTCTGTTTATGTTATAGATCTGAGAGCCGGTATTTTGTTGAATAAAGCTTGTAGTTTGCTACCAAGTGTTTCAGTCTTATAACAATTTATTCAACAAAATACTCGTCATGGCTAAGCTGCTTAAGCCATGTCGACTGGACACAGATCCCAGCTCTCCTACGGCGGCCAAGGAGTGGAAACACTGGCACCGAACCTTTCAAAACTTCATAGAGGAGAGTGGAGAGGCCGCACCCAACAAGCTGAGGGCTCTAGTGAACTGTGTATCCCCAAGTGTGTACGAACTCATTGAAGACTGTGTTACGTATGAAGGTGCCGTTGCAAAACTAGAGAGTGTTTACGTCAAGTTACCGAACAAGATTTTTGCAAGGCATGTTTTGGCAACCCGACGACAGCGGTCAGGTGAATCCCTTGATGAATTTCTGATAGAGTTACATAAACTAAGCAAGGATTGTAACTTTAAGGCAGTCACAGCTGAACAATACCGGGAGGAGATGGTACGTGATGCGTTTATTAACGGTATTGCCTCAGCATTTATTCGTCAGCGCCTGCTAGAAAACAAGTCCTTGGATCTGGAGGCGGGGTACAGTCAGGCCCGTACGTTGGATCTTGCCCAGCGTAATGCTGATTCCTACACGTCTTACTTGCCTGTTCCTCATGCAGCTGCTTTAGTTCCAGGACAGCAAGGACAGCCTTGTGATGACCAACAACTGCAGTCAACGAAAGAAGAGGCGGAAAGAAGATCACCTGTGGACTCGACTGTCGCTGCTGCACATTCGTCAAAGAAGAAATGCTATTTTTGTGGTAATACATTCCACATTACAGGTAGGGGTAGTTGTCCTGCACGTGCTGTTACATGCAACAACTGTGGTAAGACAGGTCATTTTGCCAAAGTCTGTAGATCCAAGGCTAAGACTTTTGACAGCACTACTGCTACACTGTATAACCCCACTCTGCTCACACTTGCTGCCACTTTTCCAAAGAACCTTTCACATGCAGCTACAGACATCACTGTCAATGGTCATTCACTGAAAGCATTAATTGACTCTTGCAGTTCGGATAGTTTCATAAGTGAGAAAGTGGCACAGAAACTAAAGCTGACAGTAGTTCCTGCAACCAAGGAGATTTCAATGGCATCAGCATCTTTGAATACTAGCTCCCCTGGGTATGTTACGGTAGACTTGGGTCATGTCAATCAGAATTATCCATGTGTTCAGCTAGGGGTTTTAAAGGATTTATGTTGTGATGTGATCTTGGGTCATGATTTTCAAAAGCAGCACAAGAGTGTAACTTTTCAGTATGGGGGAAATAAACCAAGTTTAAGGGTAACTAGTAACTGTGCCTTGGCAACAGCTGATATTGAGGAGCCTTCACTGTTTCCGAACTTGCCCCAACAGTGTAAACCAATTGCAGTCAAATCCAGACGCTATAGTGAAGATGATCTGTTGTTTATAAGTGACCAGTTATCACGCTTGTCATCTGAAGGTATCATTGAACCAAGCATATCCCCATGGAGAGCACAGGTCGTAGTTGTAAAAGATCCACTTGACAGGCACAGAAAGAGACTTTGTATTGATTATTCTCAAACCATCAACCAGTACACAGAACTAGATGCATATCCCCTTCCAAGGATAGAGGACATGGTGCACAGTCTTGCAAAGTACAAGGTGTTTTCCACATTTGACTTGAAGAGTGCATACCACCAAATTAGCATTAAAGAGAGTGAGAGAAAGTACACTGCTTTTGAGGGTGCAGGGAAATTATATCAGTTTTGCAGAGTTCCATTTGGTGTCACTAATGGAGTAGCAGTATTTCAGAGAGCTATGGATAAGTTAGTTGAAGATGAGGGTCTTAAAGACACTTTCCCATATCTAGATAATATTACTGTAGCTGGATCAACTCAGGAGGAACATGATAGCAATGTTAAGAAATTTTTGGAGGTTATTCAGAAACGGAAGCTTACCCTCAATGAATCTAAATCAGTTATGTCTGTGCCTACAATCAATGTTCTTGGGTATTGTGTTGGTAATAATGTCATAAGGCCTGACCCTGACAGATTACGTCCTCTCCAGGAATTACCACCTCCCACAAATATAGGGTCTTTGCGAAGAGTTCAAGGGTTGTTTGCATATTATGCTAAATGGATTCCTGGCTTCTCCGATAAAATCCAACCCTTGATAAACACAAAAACTTTTCCATTGAGTGAATCAGCACTAGCTGCCTTTAACACTTTGAAAAAGCAGCTTACGGGTGCTTCTCTAAGGTCTGTGGATGAGAGCCTTCCTTTTGTTGTGGAGTGTGATGCTTCAGAGGTCGCTATCTCAGCAGTATTGAACCAGGGTGGCAGGCCAGTAGCCTTCATGTCAAGAACGCTTCAGGGAAGTGAGTTGCATTATCCTGCTGTAGAAAAGGAGGCTACAGCTATTATTGAAGCGGTTCGCAAGTGGAGTCATTTCTTAGCCAGAAGACATTTTACTCTGATTACTGATCAGCGCTCTGTGATGTTCATGTTAGATAACAGAAAAAGAACCAAGATAAAGAATAACAAGATACAAGAGTGGAGGCTTGAGCTGGCATCATTCAGTTATACGATACAATATCGTCCCGGGAAACAGAATGTTGTGCCGGATACCTTGTCTCGTGCATACTGCTGTTCTGTTTTCCCAATGTTGAAGCTTACAGACATTCATGAGAATCTTTGTCACCCTGGGGTAACTCGGCTTTTGCATTTTGTGCGATCTAAAAACCTCCCTTTCTCAACAGATGATGTGAAAAAGGTGTGTGCTTCTTGTAAAGTCTGTGCACAGCAAAAACCACGATTCCATCGTTCAGCACAAGGGGTCCTCATTAAAGCCACACAGCCGATGGAACGCCTCAGTATTGATTTCAAAGGACCTTTGCCTTCCACCACAAACAATAAGTACATACTTACAGTTGTTGATGAATACTCGCGTTTTCCTTTTGCATTTCCTTGTTCAAATATAAATTCAAAAACAGTAATCAAATGTCTTGAGTCTGTCTTCAGTCTTTGTGGAATGCCAAGTTTCATCCATTCAGATCAAGGTTCTTCTTTCATTTCTCAAGAACTGAAGATGTACCTTTCTCAGAAGGGAGTTGCAACAAGTAAAACAACACCTTATCACCCAATAGGTAATGGTCAGGTTGAGAGGTACAACGGAATTATTTGGAAGGCTGTTTGTTTAACACTTGAATCTCATGGTTTGAAGAACCAACACTGGGAGATGGTGCTTCCCGAGGTTTTGCATTCAATAAGATCACTCTTATGCACTGCAACCAATGAGACTCCACATGAGCGTTTCTTCAGGTTCCAACGACGTTCTAGTTTCGGAAATGGATTACCAACATGGCTTTTGACCCCTGGGCAAGTGTTATTGCGGCGGCATGTTAGGTCTAGCAAACACGAACCATTAACTGATCAGGTAGAACTTGTTGATGTGAACCCAATGTACGCAAGTGTCAAATATCCAGACGGGCGTGAGTCAACTGTGTCTATCCGTGACTTAGCTCCAAGTCCTGAGAGTCCGACGACTCTTGCACACCCGGATGAGGCACCAGGAAATATAGAGACTCCGGGTTCACCCACAACGCAAGATGTACAGCCTCATACTAATCATGACTCTCATTCATTCACTGAGCCCACTGAGTTAAGGAGGTCGACTCGCGTGTCAAGGCCCCCCGATCGTTACGGATGGGACTAATCTGATGTTTTTGACATGGTATCCATTTTGTTAATGTTGAATTTTTCTAGGAGGGGAGAATGTGGTAATTATTGTACACTGGCGACACTAGCGTAACTGTTTTCATGCTTGGTATCACTGTGTACGGTTAGTTACAGTCGCACCTCAGGCGAGTGTAGTTCCCCTCTTGCAGTTCCTCTGTTGATATGTAAATTTACGTGTGTTTATTTTGTTCTGTTATGTTTGTCATAAGTTGTTTATGTTGTATGTGTTGTATGACTAACGCTAGATATTTTGTCTGTTTATGTTATAGATCTGAGAGCCGGTATTTTGTTGAATAAAGCTTGTAGTTTGCTACCAAGTGTTTCAGTCTTATAACATATAATTTCCATGATGAAGTCAATTACTGTATTTGGATACTTACCAACTGTTAAAGTGGAAACCCACCCAGCCTTCACACATCTCAGTGAGTGGTCATGAAGAATGCTGACAAGAACCTAAACATTCCAACGCCACCTGAAGGGAAACAGGTGATGACAGAGACAGTCATTGAGGATTAGCCAAGCGTCATTTTAAAAATTTTTTGTATACCAATCACAGCTAATGGTGCAAAGATATAAGCTAACTTTAACCGCAGGTAAGTACTGTATGGAAATCATTAATTATATCATGAAAATTATAATTTTGTACCTTTTTTTTACTTGTTTTGTGACTACAGTACTGTACAATATAAACAGTACAGAATACTCTACAGTACTGACTCTACAGTACTGTACTGTACTGTACACATAATGAAAACTAAACTGTACAATACTGTTTACTGAATAAGTGTACAAAAAATTACCATTGAAATTCTCTCTCTCTCTCTCTCTCTCTCTCTCTCTCTCTCTCTCTCTCTCTCTCTCTCTCTCTCTCTCTCTATAACCCTTAAGGAGAAAAGAGAACTGTGCAAATGCACAGCATCATTATGCATACATGTGTGTATATGCACATGTATGTGCATACATGTATGTCAACACATGCTTATTTGATATTGAAAGTAGCAACTATATTGTACTGCATTTTGTTACCTCCACGTTAAAGATCTAGTAAACATTCCATTCAAATCTTATTAAAGATGTATTACAGCATTATTGTTATTTATTTGGTGTGGCATAAAAAATGTTCTCCTTCCAAAACATCTGAAGCTTCTGGAGCTGAGGCTATCACATATTGTTGGTTGAGACGACTTTTAAATCTGTATCGCACCATATTTACTGAAAATACTGATTGATGTTATGATATTAATTACATTCCATTAAAGGATATTAACTTTATCATGTACTGTATATTGAGTTCTTACTCTGAATGTGATCAATTTGTAGAAACAAGGTGACACAGGCCAAGTTCTCTAAGGTATGGAAACCAATCCTTGAGTGCTGGCAAAAGTAAGAGAGAGATGCAAGACTGCAATTGGCATTACCTTTGAAGGCTAAAAAGAAAGATTACACTTCACATTTGCCTAATTTGATAACAAGAGCTTTTAAACCTGCAGAGTGGAACTTCTCTGACATAGACACAACACTCAGCCACTCAAAAGTAATGAAAGAAATGAAGTGTAATGACATTTTTGCTTTTTAGCCAACAACAGTCGTCTGAAGAGATAAAGCCTTGCCCAGCCCTCCCTACTCAGCTCTCGTGACCCTCCCAGCCAGTAAACACACAGTTGCGAAAGATCCCGTGCAGACGAGGGCCCTCCCCACTAAGCACCCCACAACCCAGTGCTTACCTCAGACTACCACCTTCACAATACCCCTTTCTCAGTGTGCTATATGGCTATTAACAACAATAATGGGGCATTTTTCTGCCGGCACAGTGTTGCCAACTATACGGGAGGCTTTCTACTAACTTTTATCATATATATATATATGTATATATATATATATATATATATATATATATATATATATATATACAATATGTGTATATATATAATAGAAACGAGTCTATAATTGAATAAACTAAATACTTTGATATACGCACAAGGGCATACAGAAAATCACTGATAAAGACAGAGACAGCAAAAACAGAAAAGTCGTTAACGAAAACTAAGTCATAACAGATGCCGAGTTTAACCGTTCGTCGCCAGTGACTAAAAGTGTTTACCCGTACTGCGCTGGGCAAAAAGATGAACTAATTTAGATCTTGACCTCGCCCGGTGACCTCTCGCACACCATAACGTTAACTCGATAACAAATGTTGAACGAATTGCATAGACAATTAAACGTGAAACATTAATGGAAAAGGAAACCCCATCTGGATGAAACTATGGAAAATTATACCAGATTTAGGCATCGAACCCATACCCATATATACGAAGGCTCTGGAAGCAGAGTCAGTTAGTTAAGGGCATCAGGGCAGGGAGTGTGCGAGATGTGTGGAGAGGTGACTGTGACAACTCAAACAGACTAGCGAACTTATAAAATTTCTGAATGCCCATAGTACAAGTGAGATTCTAAGTCCACGAATTTTACGATGTGCCTTTTAAGATAAAGACTCAGTCATTGCTACCCATTGAAAGGTGGAAAAGTTATACAGTTTAAAGACTAAATAAATGTAATTAAGGGGAAACATAAATTTCATTTAACCAACATTAACAAAAGAAGAACTTATGAAATATTGAAAGATAGCCGACATCTGGGCACGATAAGTGAAGTTCCAGCATAGTTAAACATCGAGCAACTTGTTCCTACGGAAGTGCAAGCAAACAATATAACAGACAGCTCTAAGAAGTGCATGCCTTCTCCATTACAGAATTTTTGGTGTCAGCTTAGGGGATTTTCCGAATTCCACAACCGATAACAAGAAGAAACAATTAGTGCGTGCTATCTTTAAAATCTACGGAATTTTTTGGTGACCAGCAGAGGTTGATCTTTGCTGGTAAATAACTTGAAGATGGTCCGGCGAAGTTTGTAACAAGACAAGATCGAACATATCAAATTAAGTGAAAGTTGTTTCCCGTATAAAGACAGTTACAAAGTGTAACCAATAAGTGTTTCCACCGAAGATTCAGTCACTCCACACGCAATTCTCCACTCCAAAAATTAAGACAGTTTAAAATTTAAAAGACAATTTGACCCAACGAAAAGCTCCACGATCATCGATTTCGGGAAGAAGAAAGAACATTAGTGCATCCAACATAGAAGCAGAAGATGAATTTTACGACCGAAATCAAGAAGACGCGCAGTTTCACTCAGTGAGAGAGAGAGAGAGGAATTTCACGCAGCAGCCGACATAGAAGAAAACGCGCTCATTCCCTTTGCAATTCACGAGAGAGAGGAAAGAAGAGAGACTCCAGCAACACCAACGCAAGAAGTTACAAGTTATCCTGACGTCTCCATCCCAGTAAGGCAGCCAAGAACGATGCCCAGATTCGAAGACGGCAAAGATAAGTCCTTGGATATCCTCACATATTTACACAAACATAAGATTTCATTCATTTTACTAAAAGTTAACATGATGTGAATACTACTGTTTGACATTTTCAAAACACAAAAGACTTGTACTTTGAGAATCATTAGAATACTTAATTTCTTTGGCAACAAATTTTCTTTTTACTAATCAGTACTCATCAATTACTAAGACTTTTCCAATATTTTTATTTACTAACCTGTATTGTGTTTTATTTTATTTTAATTAAGGGATATGTTTAGATTTTTTTTATATTTTAAGTGATTTTTTTAGTTTGTTTTAATTCAAGCGAAGTATTTATGATTTTTTTTTTTTAGACCTGTTTGTCTTTAATTTTTTTTTTATATTACTGCCATAACTTAATCTCAGTTCAGTTGTGTTTGATGTTTAAGAATTTACTTGCCATTAATGAGTAAATGCACAGAAAGAGATCTGCACGTAATAAGAAAGTAAAAACTCTTGTTCATACGAGAAGCCAAAAAAAACAATTGACAATGACTACTCCTACTCCTTCACCTCCACCAAACACAACCTCCATGGTTACTCATAAATTACATGCGAGTGACCATATTATTAAGTTTTGGGGAAGAAAAGGAGAAAATGATGCTTGTAATCTAGAAACATGGATTGAGCAAGTAGAAACCCATTTGAATAACATAACTGGAACTGACACAGACAAATTAAATGAAGCCAAATCCTATCTAGATTTGTCATGAGGAGATATAGGATGTTACATACACGCTAGTGCCTATAAAAGAGTTAAGAACTGGGAAGAACTAAAGCAATACCTGAGGAGAATATATTCCACAGTAGGCGAAACAGATCCTGTTATCAGTCTCACAAAGTTAGTTCAAGGATGGAGAGTAGACAAAAGAAACTACCTCAGAATGAATCCTCAGTTATATAGCCATTTCAAGGAATGGAGCCATTTGGTTGCAGACACTCCATGGTCAACGACTTTAGCAGGTCAAAAGGTAATAACAATTGAAAACTGCCATGATATGTTTAGGTTAGCTTTACTGTTGGGAAGCCTACCCTCAAAGGCTATTGAAAAGATGAATCGTACTTGGGGTTTAGAAGACGATGTCATTGAAATTGAAAGTGAAGTGAGGAAAATTTTAGGTAGGAATCCTGAAGGGAATGATCTATACAGACCTTTAGTTACTGTAGGACAAGAGAGAGGGGATCCTAGTCATCAGAATAGATCTAGGACACCAGCTAGAAATCAGAATAGGGATCCAGGTAAAACATATCAAGGAAGACCTTCCACAGTTACATGCTACAACTGCCAAAAGAGAGGGCATTACGCAAGTGAATGTTATGGAACAGCTTATTGTCCTTACCACAAGAAAACAGGACATAACGCCAGAGATTGTAAGAGTAGACCTAGACATAGATCACAGTCACAAGGTAGAGGTAGAAATCGTAGTCAGTCTCCACAGATAAGAAGGAACAGAGATCAGAATTATAATAGAGACCAAAACAACGACCAAGCTGCAAGCCTAGTATACCAACCAGACCAAGAGTTATCAGACGACTCGACAGTAAATTTTTGTATCACTGGTATCATGGACATTCCTACTTAAAAGAAAACACGAGAGCATCACCCTTAAGCCAAACTAAGTGTATTAGCAAAGTTAATGTAAGAAATGAATATAGCTATAGACCTGTATTTCCCGCCCACGTTGGTTTAGAAAAGCCTATAGCCGTATTCTTTGACACAGGAAGTCCCAAGAATATAATGTCTGAAAAGGTGTATGAGGCATATTTTTCTCATTTAAGCTTAAACCCAGTAGAAGCCTGTAAAATCACAGATGTTCAAGGAAACAGAATAGAACTAGTAGGACAAGTTAATTTACCTTTTAAATTAGGAAGAATCCCACTTAAGGAAAAGGTTCTAGTAGCAAGAGGAATTCATTTTGCATTTGCACACCTATTGATTGGTTACCCAACTATGGTTAGACAAGGAATCACAATTGATGCACCTAGAGAACAATTAGTGATTAGAAGAAAGCATAGGAATTGTAGAATACCACTGTGTAAAATGATTAGAAGAAATCAAGCTCAGAAAACCTCCTTACTGAAAGGTATCTTAAAAAAGGATAACACCGACATGGCATATCAAGTATGTAACACGAATGCACAACTAATCAGCAGTAACCTAGATTCTAACCAGGAAACTTACCTGAAATTAAACAGAGAATTAAGACTTAAGCCAGGAGAAAGCACCTGGATAGAATGCACAATAAATCCATTATATGAAGGAAAAGAAGTTCTAACCCTTACAGAAGGAGCACAAGTAAATGGAATACACTATTCTTCCAGCCTACATGAAGTCAGACAAGGTAAAATAGCTTTACAAGTTATAAATAACAGAGGAGGAAAAGTTAGGTTATCACAAGGTACAGAGATAGGTTTAGCAGAAGTATATAATTTCCCTATTCAAGTAGTAGAAAAGGAAACAGTAGCAGCAATTAACAAAGAGAACAAAATTTCAACTCATGAAACAGAATTGAGAAAAGCAAAGATATGGACTCACTTGAAAGATATCGAAGAACGCTCTGCTAGGGAGAAACTCACTAATTTACTGAGTGAATATAGTGATATAGTCGCCATAGAGGGAGACACCCTTGGCAATACAGGAGAGATAACACATTGAATAGATATTCCACAGAATACTAAGCCAATCTACATACCTGCTTATAGAGTAGCACATTCCCAGAAGGAGATTATTGAAAGAGAAGTGCAACAAATGAAGAAGCAAGGGATAATAGAACCATCGAAATCTCCGTGGTCTTTTCCACTTTTGCTAGTTCCAAAGAAAGATAAAACATACCGAGTAGTAGCAGATTTTAGAAGATTAAATAAGATAACTGAGAATGATCCATATCCAATGCCATCCATGAGAGATCTTATCACAACTATTGGAGCCAAGAAATATTTCACCACAATAAACTTGTTCCAAGGATTTTTGCAAATTCCTTTAGACGAAGAAAGTAACCCTTTGACAGCTTTTTCCACTAGTAATGGCAGATATCAGTATGTAAGAATGTCCTTTGGTCTAAAGTCAAGCCCAGTAACATTTGTGAGATTAATGGATAAGATTTCAGGTGATTTATTAGGCAAGGATGTACATTGCTATATAGATGATTTGGTAATAGCAACAGATACAATTGAAGAACACAAGACTAGTGAGAGAAGTCCTAAAAAGATTGAGAGCAAATCTAAAACTAAAGTTAAAAAAGTGCAATTTCGTTAGAAGGAAAATAGAATACCTGGGACATGCTTTAAGTGAAAAGGGTGTTGAAGTAAATGACTTGAAGATTAAGTCAATCAAGGAGTATCCTACACCTAAAGGTAAGAAAGACGTAAAATCATTCTTAGGTTTGGCAGGTTTTTACCGAAAGTTTATAAAAGATTTTGCCACCATAGCAGCTCCACTGACTGAGTTGTTAAAAGAACACATACATTTCTGGTGGTCAACCAAACAACAGAGGGCATTTGATGAACTGAACGAAAGGTTGACACACCTACCAGTACTTAGTTTTCCAGATTTTAATAAAGAATTCTTCTTAGTGATAGACGCAAGCCATACTGGTATAGGAGCATGCTTAATGATAACAAATATCATGCTATAGCTTATTACAGTAGAAAACTAAAACCAACAGAAGTAAACTACTCAGTAACAGACCTAGAGTCTTTAGCCATAATAGACGCTTTAAAGCACTTCAGGTACATAATATTTGTCTATAAAATAACTATTCACCGATCATTCAGCTGCAGTAGAAATGCTCAAAACTCCGAATTTTTCTGGACGAAGAGCTCGACGGTTTATGACAGCACAAGACTATGACATAGAAATGAAATATGTGCCAGGAAAAACAAATAAAGTAGCAGACGCATTATCAAGAAACATCCCACAAGGAGATAGTGTAAATATGATTAGCCTAGAAACAAAAACAAGTGAACCCATATGCAATGTGTTTACCATGCATTACACAGAAGAACTCTCCAGGAAAAACTTCATAAGGAAACAAAGGGAGGATGAAGATTTGAAAGAAGTTTTCAGATTTGTAGAAAATAAGAAAGAATTTGATCAGCAAGAGTAAGTAGAATTGAGTAAGAAAATTGGATGTCCCATAGATGCAGTGAATATCATAGACAACGTATTAGTCTGGATGTGTGAAGAATATGACCCATTTAAGTCCTTTCAAGGTGTAACTCACAAAAGAATAGTACCTAAGAGCCTAAGAAGTAAAGTTATTGAACTAATGCATGATGATGACATGAGAGCACACCCAGGAAGAGATGAAACAGTTAGATTAATTGAAGGATCTTTCCGTTGGAAGGGAATTTACAAAGATGTTAGCAACTATGTGAAAAGCTGCAATACTTGTAACAGTTATAAAGGAAGAACAGATAAAGAAGTACCTCTAGGGAGTATCCCATTCCACAAACTCCATTTGAAAGAGTAGCAATAGATCTCATAACTAACTTGCATACCATGAGTAAAGGGAATAAGAATATACTAGTGTGTATAGATGCACTTACCAGATACACAGAGCTAATACCAATAACAGGAAAGGGAGCTAAAGAATGTGCAGTCGCTCTCTTTGACAAAATCTTTTGTAGATATTCTGCCCCACAGCTTATAATATCTGACAATGGCACCTAATTCAATAATTCATTAGTACAAGAAATTTGTGATGCATTCAAAGTAGAGAAAGTAACAATACAACTATGTCATCCAGCTAGCAATGGTTTAGTAGAAAGAAATAACAGAAAGGTTCTAGATGTATTAAGGCATACAATAGGACAGGATCCTGAATGGGATATCAATTTACCTTTAGTCCAATTGTCATTAAATGCTAGAAATCATTCCAGTACTCAAGCAACGCCCATAAAAGCTTTGATGGGATATGAACCAAGATTACCATATGCATGGCTGAATCAGCCAATACAGCCAAATTATTCTGAAGATATCATGAAGATAAGAATTAATAATTTCAAGGTAATTCATAAACAGTTACACAAGAATCTAGAAGCAGCCCAGAAGATCATGATTGACAAACATCAAGAAGGGTTAAAGCCAGTAGATTACAAGATAGGGGATGAAGTTTACATCAAGAAGGAAGTAAGAAGTGGAATTAATTATAAGTTAGCCACTAAATTCATAGGTCCGTACAGAGTCATAGATATACAAGAGACAAAAGTGAAAGTGACAAGAATAAACAACCAAATACCTTCCACATATGCCGAATCATTAGAAGATGAGGGATTTTGGATAAATAAAGACAAAGTCAGGAGAACTAAAGAAGTCAAAGAACAGAAATGACTGAAGAACCAAAAGAAAGAATTTCAGAAGGAAAAACTAGGTATAACCTAAGAAATAGAAGAGTCACATTTCAGTAATTATAATAAGAACAAACCCATCAATCATCCTGTTATTCCCTGTATTTGATTTCTTTATTGCTAAGTTTACCTTCGTCGGTTGACTTAGGAATAAACTTTTTTTTTTTTTTATATTGTTGCAATTCTTACTTTGATTAGTTGGTTTTGTAGCAAAATTTGGTGTTAAGAGCTCTAACTTCAAATTTACTTTTTCTTTAACTATAAAGGGGAGTATTTAGGAAACGAGGGATTGTACGTAAATTTTAAAATGTAATCATTCCAAGGAATTTAACAATATCTTAGTTTTCTAATCAAGAATGACTATTATCCTTAAGAAGGAATTTCCTAGATAATAAATTATTTCAGTAAAGAAAATTCTTTTTACCATTAATTCAGATTTTGTTGCAATAACTAACACACTTACCTTATCCACTTGTTTAAAAGATTTTAATTAATGAAAACTTACAAACTGTTGTTACAGTAAATGTAGAGAAAAAAAACTTACGAGTACTAATCTCTTACCACTTCCTTTAATAGAGTTGCCAATCATAACTTTCGTGTTGAGTAGTGAACATACAAAATTTATCATACGAGAAAATTACTAATAGTCACATCAAAGAAGTCAAGTTGAGTTTGCATAAACACATAACACACTTATAGACGCATACAATTACTCAAGGATATTCCTCCAGGACGTTTCAAGAAGTACGAGATCGAGAAGGTAACCGTCAAGACTACATCCCCCTTCGCATAGTCAACCAAGAAACACTATGACTTTCGTCGTCATCAGAAGTGAAGAAGGAAAAAATATTTATTCGTCAATTTCATAATTAATAGGACAATATCCACCTAAATAGCATAGGACTGAGGACTGAGTAAAAACTATGTAACTTGGATAGCAAATTATATTTTGTTTTGCTAGTACGTTCGAATGTCTCATTCAATTTGATTGAAGAAATGATTGTTTTGTATTCAATTTAGTGCTTTAAAGTTATTTATAAGTTGTGTGATTTTCCTAAGAAGCATGTATTAGGAGTTCTCGTAGATGTATTAATTTTGCCTTAGTTTAGCTGGAGCTGCCGGAGTCAGCTGGGTAGCTGGCCGAGATTATAATAGAAACGAGTCTATAATTGAATAAACTAAATACTTTGATATACGCACAATGGCATACAGAAAATCACTGATAAAGACAGAGACAGCAAAAACAGAAAAGTCGTTAACGAAAACTAAGTCATAACAGATGCCGAGTTTAACCGTTCGTCGCCAGTGACTAAAAGTGTTTACCCGTACTGCGCTGGGCAAAAAGATGAACTAATTTAGATCTTGACCTCGCCTGGTGACCTCTCGCACACCATAACGTTAACTCGATAACAACCGTTGAACGAATTGCATAGGCAATTAAACGTGAAACATTAATGGAAAAGGGAAGCCCATCTGGATGAAACTATGGAAAATTATACCAGATTTAGCCATCGAACCCATACCCATATATACGAAGGCTCTGGAGGCAGAGTCAGTTAGTTAAGGGCATCAGGGCAGGGAGTGTGCGAGATGTGTGGAGAGGTGACTGTGACAACTCAAACAGACTAGCGAACTTATAAAATTTCTTAATGCCCATAGTACAAGTGAAATTCTTAAGTCCACGAATTTTACGATGTGCCTTTTAAGATAAAGACTCGGTCATTGCTACCCATTGAAAGGTGGAAAAGTTATACAGTTTAAAGACTAAATAAATGTAATTAAGGGGAAACAAATTTCATTTAACCAACATTAACAAAAGAAGAACTTATGAAATATTGAAAGATAGCCGACATCTGAGTACGATAAGTGAAGTTCCAGCATAGTTAAACATCGAGCAACTTGTTCCTACGGAAGTGCAAGCAAATAATATAACAGACAGCTCTAAGAAGTGCATGCCTTCCCCATTACATATATAGTGGAGTGCTCCATTCCTTGCAAATATGGATTAACGAGGGGTTACCTACACCCCTGGATTGTGAGAAAGCATTTGGTACCTATAAAATAAATCTTAGGGCACATCCACACTACAACTTATCTAATACATATCACAAACTGGTTGAAAACAAGTTAACAACTCCAAGTAAAGAATGAATCTGGTAAATGCCAAACAATGAAATATACAGTAATTAAAAATCTATATGACTTCCAGAAGCAATATGAGTCTTGCAGGATAGTTCAACATAGTAGGAAGTCTCTCTTAGCCCCCCCCAAAAAAAAAAAAGATTGAATGCCAGCCCTCACTAAATACAGGTAAATTATCAACTGCCATC